>JACCIC010000089.1:662500-902500 GCA_018907035.1 Sycobia sp. Sy_11
AAAATCGGATTTCGTGGAAAAAAGTTCTGTTTATACACTAGTTGAATATATTATATTATTAGTATTCTATCTGATACATTTAAATATATAATACAAAGAAAGACGAGAATCTTATTAGCAGAGAATTTATTTTCATAACGGTCTTCGGTTTACGATTTTATATTTGGAAGAAATTATATCACACGCTTTTTTTAGCAATATTAATTATTGCTAATTGAAAAAATAATTTTTTCAATTTAGAGCATTTCTTAAATCATATGACAAACGCATCGATTTACGTATAATCTTCCGAGTTTTGCTTCCGAAGTCAAAGCCTAATTCAATTCCTAGTTATGTCGAAATTTTCTGAGACATTTTATTAATAATATTTGGAGATTTTTGCGATGTCTTAAAGTGGACCTTATCTTGTAGCCTATATGTAATATTTAGTAAAAAGACTTCATATTTTAAAGAAATAAATGAAGCTAAAACACTTACCAACGATCATCCAAACAAGAAATCGTAACCACGTCAGTAGAGACAAATGAAACATTAGACCGATATTTAGCAAGATGCTAAGTGCTGGCACCAGTGGAACCATTGGAACGCTAAAGGCAGCTCCACTTAAGCTGGGAGGATTTTGTTGATGAGCGGCTATAACTAAAAGACCTACAAAGAATACGAATAAATAGAAATCAGATATGTAGCACATTTTTTATTGATCAGCTAACTATAATATATATTACATTTAGATTCAAACGTGTTTTAAAAGATTTTTATTTGAATTTAATTGTGTTATTTATTATCACATACTATTTTTATTATCGAAATGAAAAACTTACTCCCTATGAGTATAATGACTAGATTGAGCAGCACTAAGCAGTCCCACCAAGCAGGGGAGTATGAGTTTTGAGCCAAGAATACTAATAAAGAGCAGAATGAGATGCACGCCGCGGAATAAAGTACAAGAGCTGTAGTCACTGCACTTCCTGGCTCACAATTACCTAAGAAGTTTGCCAGCCATGTATAACGGGGCCTTACCCTTCCAATTCTATCGATGCAAAATCCTTCTATTAGCTAGAAATGAAATATGTAATTTATATAATTTTGGTAAGTATAAAAGTACCTTTTTAACTATAAAGAAGCTAACATTTTTAATAATAATTACAATAATATATTATAAAATAGATATAAAATATTTCTATATAACAAAATAACATTAACGTATACTCTAATTAAAATTTACTTTTTATTTTTCTCGAATCAACATCAGTACCAAGTACTCGACTAGCATCGTGTCAATTAAGACTCATATTTTTTTGACTTGGAAGGATTCAAAGAAGAATTTTTACAGATGGGTATGTTTGTGTGAGAACAAAGTGAGAACAAACTATTGGATAATTAGTTGATCAATCGGGCGAAGTGGTAATTGACGAAACTATGAAATACTATCTATTCTGATCACGCATGAGAGAGAGAGAGAGAGAGAGAGAGAGAGAGAGAGAGAGAGAGAGAGAGAGAGAGAGAGGACGCGAGAGAGAGATACGAGGGTGGTTTGATAAGTCCCTGACTTCTTGATAGGTGGCGCTGTTATCGTAAGTATTTTACTACTCTAAGAGACTATCATCTCATACAAGTAGTTATACAAAGTTTCAAGTTAGTGCGTTGGTTAGAAAATTTTTGATAGTCTTTTGAATTTAGTCTTTCATTGTTCTTACAAAAGCATGGAAAAAACGAATTTCAAGTGGTTATTAAATATTACTTTCTGTATGGAAAAGCAATTAAGGAAACTGAAGAAAAGCTTAAAAAATATTATAAGGACTCTGCTCCATCACATGGAATGGTTCACAAGTGGTTTACTGAATTTCGTTGTGGTAGAATGAATACAAGTGATGCTGAGCATTCTGGTCGCCCAAAAGAGGTGACTAATCAAGATATGGCCAATAAAATCCATGATATGATACTCGAAGATCGTCGATTAAAGATAAGTGAGATTAATAACACTAGGAATTTCGACTGAACGCGTATTTCATATTTTGCACGAAATTTTGAATATGAGAAAACTATATTCAAGATGGGTGCCGCGTTTGTTCACAGTCGATAATAAACGGTCACGCATTGTTGCATCTAAACAATGTTTGGATGTGTTTCAGCGTAACCCAACCAAACTTTTGCGCCGTGAAGTCACTGTTGATGAAACATGGATTCGTCACTATACGCCAGAAACGAAACGACAGTCAAAAATGTGGACTGAACCTGGAAAACCTGCTCCGAAAAAAGCAAAAACTGTTCCATCAGCAAGTAAGGTCATGACTACAGTTTTTTGGGACTCACGGGGTATAATACTAATCGATTATGTACAGAAGGGAAAAACAATTACAGGACAGTATTATGCTTCATTATTGGATAGATTTGAAGCCATATTGAAGGAAAAGCGGCCCCATCTGGTGAAGAAAAAAGTGCTCTTCCACCACGACAACGCACCAGCTCACAGGAGTGCTATAGCAACAGTCAAATTAGCAGAATTACGTTACGAATTACTTCCTCACCCACCTTATTCTCCAAATTTAGCACCGTCCGATTATTTCCTATTTCCAAACATGAAAAATTGGCTTGGTGGTAAAAGATTTTCAACAAATGAAGAGATTATGACTGCCACAAATGAGTATTTTGAGGATTTCGACAAAAGTTACTTTTTAGAAGGCTTAAAGAAGATTGAACACCACTGGAATAAGTGTATCGAGTTGGGAGGGAACTATATTGAAAAATAAAAAAAATTGTTTAAATAAATTGTTTTTTCATTTAAAAATCACGGACTTATCAAACCACCCTCGTATTCATATTTGTTTCACCATGAAGTAAAAGCGCTTAAACATAAATAAGCAAATTGAAAAAAATAAATAGTAATAATGTCGTATTATTATTTCGAGATAAATATATACCTGTAAACCTTCAAAACTTATATTTAAGGTTAATAAAAAACAAGCATAGCAACGCTTGATACGGTAAAGCAATTTAACACTTATAGACTGTTTCACGCATGCCTCGAAAAATTTATACATACCACTTACTCGAATATACTATTCTTTAATATTATGGAAAAACAGAATATCACGTAACAGATTTTTAAAGTAAAAAAATCAAATAAAAAGAGTATAATTTGTAGGATTATTGAGGCTTCGATAGTAAAGAACTTATCAACAGCTTTGATGAAACTGTTGGGATACTAATGTGGTTGCAACAAATTTCTGGCTAAGCGATGGAGGTATGTTTGTATATTTGTAAGGCAGAGTTTAGATATTAAGCAATTTACAGAACATAAGGCAAAGTATTATGATTGATGAGGATTTTGGAATAGCGAAAAGACTAAACTCTACAAGATATTGGACACTGCGCAGAATAATAGCTTTATAGTGCTAGAGATTTAATCTGAGATTGCTTTTTTTATCCCATTTAGCAATCTATTGGCTATCAACCTGAATTAATGCGACCATATTCATTAACTGATTAGAATAACACTTAGTATAAATTTCAATACCATCTGCCAACATCATGTGTCTGGAACAGTAGATTTTGTAGTAATTTCTATCAAACCATTATAAACTTCAATCTTTTTCCAGATTTTGTCTTGTAAAACTAGTCGTATACAACTTTTCTTATTATTATCTAATTATGTTTCTTTCATAAATGTGCTGTATTATACGTTAGGTACAAATACACGAGGCCAAAACCGTTCATATAAATTTTTGTGAACAGTGCTTGATAAAAACTTCTTCCAGTTGTTATGGCGAAGAAGACATTGAATCAAGACGGCAAGTGATTAGCTGCAACGTTACCTGCGACTCGACTGAGCTGCACATGCTGTTGCATCCGCTTGAGTCCATTCCCACGTCCGTGTTGGCTGGCGAAGCTGCCAGTTGATGCGTTGAGGAGCTCGTGGCTACCGTCGTGGTGTCCGAGGACACCGTGTGATCCATGTTGGCCGAGGGTGGCGGCGGCGGCCTATACCTGAGTACGATCACGCTCGCTGAGACAATCGTATACGCCAGGAAGGTGCCGATTGACATGAACTCAACGAGATGATCGAGATCGAAGAGCAGGGCTATCAACGCGCTGACGAAGCCGCTTATTGCGAGATTCACCGTGGGTACCTGGGTGCGCTTGCTCACACGAGCCAGGAAGCCAAAGAGGAGGCCGTCGCTGGCCATCGAGTACATGGTGCGCGGCAGGGAGAAAAGGGATCCGAATAGGGTGGTCGTCATGCCGCATAGCGCGCCAACACTGAAAGCCAACGGGTTGTAATTTTCATCGGAGCTGGTCGAAAATTATATATATATATATATATATATATATATATATATATATATATGTATATAGTATGTCTGCACGTGACTGATTTTCATAAAAGGAATAACTATATTTCTACGAGAAAATCTCTCGATGCTCGGCTTGAAGAACGAGGCTCAATTGAATAATATATAGAGACAATGTTTTAATTTCAAAAGCAATTTTTAACATTGTTAAATCTTATGATCGAAGAATCTATGATTTATAAATTTATATAAAAGTTTAAAAGAAATGAAACCGATGTGAAGATTAACTTTCAAAATTATAAGGATGAATTTACATTATTGTAGCGACAATACTATTCTAAAATTAGAGTTAGATTGACAAAAAATGTTCATTTAATTATAAATTCTGCTAAAAGATAACTTAAGGTACAAGTAGCATAAAATAAAGTTAATAATTTTATTTTAAAGCAATACTTGTTGTAAGGCAATAAGAAACAATGAATCAATTTATCACGAATGAGTTACAATATCAGTACATTTCATCGAAATTCAATAGCTCAATAATACATCTGACTATCCTTCTCCGATAATTAAACTTTTAATTAGCTATTATTATGGCAATTAGGGCACATGGAGGAGTGCTCGCACGTCACTCGGTCACGTATCGAATTATTTCGAAAATCCACCTTATGACGTATTTCGCCCAGGGAGCGCCCTGGGCGGCGAAGGCCTCAGGCAGGGCAGCGGTGCGGCTGATCCTGGAGTAGGGCTCGACGAGGGTGAGGGCGGCGCTGACGAGGATGTATCCGGTGGTGACTATGCCCATGGACAGGCCCGTTGCACGTGGTATGCTACGCACGGGGTCGTGCGCCTCCTCGCCGGAGGTTGCTATCGAGTCGAAGCCCACGAAAGCGTAGAAACAGGTGGCAGCACCTTACGGAGCAATGGTTATTTCTGTTTATTTTTCATTATTAATAAATCAGTTTGATAATAAATATCATTTGTTGATATTAAATTATACGATTAATATTGTTAAGTATTTTTTCATTTACCATAGAAAACGGAAATCATTAAGATTTTGAATTGAAAGTTGAAAAAAGCACAGTTATGATTATGAATAACTTTATTATGCTTTATAAGTTCCTATTGTATTGTTTAATTATTCTATAGAGAGTGAGTGAGAGAAATGGATATACAGTCTTATTATTATTATTATTCCATTTATTTAATTTAATGAAAAGCTATAATATCCATAAGTGTATGTCAAACGATAAAGAAAACAAAAATATTTTACAACGCGTTATTCTATAACTCAAAATTACATTTTTAGCTGTAGTTTAGTTTGAATTTTCGAATTTTATGGTGTAAAATATTGTTAAACAACACCGTGCAAGTTAAATATTTGTGATGTTTCTCAGGAAGTAACCAAATTCCAGATCAGTAATGAAATATACTATTTTTTCATACGTGCGGGATAAATATACCCTGATAGAAAAACCAGTTTAATATATACAACAATAAAAAATAAATTAAAATACGAGCATATATTTTGTTTAGATAAATAACAAAATATAAAAAATATTAGTTTCAACGCAATAAATTACTATTGCTATTATTTAATATTAATTCTGCATTTTAATACTATACGCTATCAATTTTTTTACTATGTTTATGATTCATCGTGATATACCTCCAACATTATTTTAACATCAAGTTATTAAGTAGTAGAAGTATTAAAGAAATTACTAAATTAAATGCTGGCGTTTTTTGAATGGCTTTTGAAGTGCATTTTGGAATGCATTATAATAACGGGATACGTATAGTAATAACAAGAATTGTCTCTTTTTCGTTTAATTATTTAGAGTATAGAGAGAATTAAGGAAAATACGTAAATATGTATTTGGTATTAATTTACTAGTTGTAAATCATAGGATGGATATTTTTTTTCGTTTTTAATGATTATCTATTTAGTAGTTGGATTTTGCGAAAAGTAAAGAGTTCAAAAAGTACCTATGGATATAAAAATCATACTCCCTTGGCTTTTATATCAAATTAATCTGAACAAAATATAACAATAAATTTTAATGACTAACCAGGGCTTGGCCAGCTTATAAATCAGCTCCTAAAAATTAAGGGATTGAAAATACACCTAAAAATCGAGATCCAAAATTAAAAATGTTCCTACTAGGAAAATTTAAACAGAATTTTTACTTTTAGCTACTTTCAACCTCTAAATAGGGGTGCTATGTAAAAATTTTTAAAAGACATAAAATAATTCTCATTCTAATTTGTAGAAATGAATAAAATTTGATGTGTCATATATGTATCTTCATGAGACTTTCTTTACTTCTCTGTGTGATATAAACAATCGGTCAATTTTTGCGGTCATGCTTTCTTACGCCTCTGATCTCGATTCTGAGCCAATCGATCAAACTTTTGATGTGCTCGTACCTGCGAACACGCCGCTCATGCCATACGGCAGAAATCCGTGGCCTTCGAAGTTCCAGTTCGATAGATCAGCGTGATAGAAGCCGAGCGCGATGACGAGGCCCATTACGCCGAGATTGACGATGGTCAGCAGCGAATTAACCGCGGCCGAGCACTTGACGCCGAGGGCGAGAAGCAGGGCGTAAACGAGACAGAGCCCAGCGGCGACGGGATCCGGTAGGTTGCTCAGCGGCTCGTCCATGGGGTGGCCCGACATCAGGCGCTTCGTGAAGTTGCTGATCGCCCGGCCCGAGAGGGAGTCGACGTAACCGCTCCAGGCTCGCGCCACCGAAGCTGCGCCTGGTCGTGTTAAATAAGAATAGGTGATTTCCATTCGAAAGAATCCATTAATGGGTATGGTAAAAAGTACAAATATTCAATTACTATTGTATAGAGTATTCGCGATGTATGGGATTTTTTCTTGCCGTATGCTCATTCGGTAAGTACAAGTAAAGCAAGGCTGTTTGCGTAAGACAGTTTCGAATGCAACTATTTACTGACCATTAACATCACTTTTGATAAGCATTTATTACATGTTGATGTATTATATATACTTTATCTTATTATTTTTTATTACTTTCTTATTTATATTGCTCATATTATTAAAAGAATTAATAATTTATTTTCAATATCTACCACTTTTCTCTTTATTGTTTAATCAATGCATTTGTTAAGGTTATTATACTAAGTAAAACACAGTCTAATAATAATAATCGCCGTAATAAAATTTGGTCTTTCGAAAGTTGACGATACATCTTGTTCTAATGAAAGCTCTTCATTCTACTATAATTGTTATGGACCTCATTAAATCAAGAACTCGCAATCACATCTTCCTACTTAAGATAAGAGACAGAGACGAGGGGTACGTACCTATCATATGCTCCAAAATGATGTTCCAGCCGATCACGAAGGCCCAAAATTCGCCGACGGAAACGTAGGCGTAGACGTAGGCGCTGCCGGCTTTTGGCACTCTCGCACCGAATTCGGCGTAACACAGGGCGGCTAGCAGGGACGCAAGGCCGGCCAAGAGAAAACTCAAAATTATGCCGGGTCCGGCGATGTCGCGAGCAACAGGACCTGTTAGTACGTAGATACCAGCGCCTATCATGTGTCCGATGCCTGTGTATGTTTTAAATTTGTTTAATAAATGACAGGATGGTTTTTAATAATCCTATGGAGAACTCTGGTATTATGGCTTTATGGTTTTATTTATTATTAAGCACATACATACACAGATATAGATCATTGTTCAAATGTATTTTTTAAATAATACTGCGTTGGAGCTTTGTTAATAATTAGCAAGTTTTGAGAAGAATTTTAAATTAATGCTGTATTGATCCAAAATTTTCGACAGTTTTCGTTAGTAAATCTTAATTATTTAAATTCGATTATATTTTTATATTGTTAATTCATTCGGAAAATTACGAAAAATTTCTACGAAAATAATTTTTATTATATTTCTATAGGAAATGATTCATGATTACAGTCGAAGGTTGATATAATTCTGTAATATGCTGTTTGCTATATTATTTTTCTCCTTAAACTTTAATTAAACCAAAATGGAAAAAACATTTAATAATAGATCGCTATTACTCGAGTGACTTTTACAGAGCTTAAATTGTTTTTATGTCTGATGAATCCAATAAATTTCATTTATTATTAAAGTAATTTAAAAGAAAATGCCGGTTTACTTATGAACGATGTGCCTAATAAATCACAAATGCCATCATGCTCTCAAATGATCATGTTGCGGATATATGTCTTAATTAATACCGAGAAGAGTAATGTCGAAAGTAGAAAGACAGCGCTTCAATGGGGTGTCCATGACGTCACCCTCCAGCTTCTTCTTCCTATTAATTTTTGCGCACATCCCCGACATTACGTGCCCCAATATCATTCGTCTGACAGATGGCATTTCTGTAAACATATACAATTAATTTAAGATATTCAGATTATAAAGTTAAATTATACTCATTATAAATCTTAAAATGAGTTCCCTGCATGTAATTCGAGACTTTCAACGAAAAAGATATTGAAAACATATTTATTTTATATTAATTGCCATAATTCTTATCCTTTAATAATTGCAAAAGTTATTTTTCACTTTGTAGAATTGTTAAAACCAATGCATAGAGAGACTAAATGAAATGTATATTTCCTATCGGATTCCTGGAGTATATTGTTAAATCGAACAACCTCATAGGCGTCGAATTGCACATCTCCTTGACAAATCAGAATTCAGTGGAATCACGTTCTAAATGCGTCTACAGTTTAAAATAAGGAAGACTCGAGACAATTGTTATGTATATATTAATTTCGAACTGTTGCAACTGGAATAATCGAACTCCTGTATATTTCAAGGCTGCGTGTGATAAAGCGAAATTTGCGCTTTGTTTAATTACGTTCGCTCTCCCCCAAATGCGTATTATATAATTTATCACGCAGGATGTGACTGCTCACTCAATGCGTGACTGTTTTTTTAATCTGTCTTATAGAATAAAATCAATACTTTTCCGGCAATCGAAGCTCTCGCCCCTGACAGACTAACGGCCCTTTTTGTATTTATTTTTGTATTTTAAATGCTGTAATTCAATTTTTGCTCTGTTGCCTTTCTCGCCTTGTCAGAAATGCTGTTTTTTATTTATTTATCATAAGATAAACGTATAATTGTTGCTTACGAATTAATAAATTTAAAGAACTTTCTAAAACCCTACCAAGTTCCTTGAAGGCGAAAGAATGAAACTGATAACAAATATGGAACCTTGTATCGCACCGAAATTTCTGGTTTACAGCGATGGATTTCAGAATATAATATATGATTTAAATAAAGTTTATAGTTGTCTTCTTAACGTCAAAAATGTGTGACTCGTCTTTCAGCAAAATCCATAAACATACGATCGCGTCACTATCGGCTTCTTTCCCTAAATCCACCTATCGATTCTTAGTCTCATCGCCCGGGTGTGCTAGTCCTCTGAGCCAGCAGTCACGATTATTAAGGTATTATTAAGTATTATTAGGTATTATTAGATCGTCTGACTCACCGGTGACTTTATATCCTCTGTCCTCGCTCCTCCAGGTCGGGGGTGTTCCGCGCTCGGGGCTCGTTCACCCGCTCGCTCTTCTCCCTCCGTGTATACGGGCATCGGCGACAATACAGAGATATCGGAGACCATAAAGATGCCACGATTCCTCTATTTAGCAGGCGGCGCGACCGCCGCGCGCCCGCGCCGTTCGACGAAGGGCAGAACGCATGCTCGCGGTGAACGGACGCATGGGATCGATCGAGCCCGACGTGGCTGACGCTCCATGTTTTTACGCGAGACAGTGCAAAGAGGGAGGTGAAGGGCGGGTGTCTGCCTTCGTTTGCCTTTTTACGAAGCAAGACTGTGTTTTGTATCTGTGCGGGGAGAAGATTTGTATGGATTGAAATGTCGATGCTTATAGATGTGCTATTGAAAAGTAATAATGCTTAAAGAAAAATACTTCTTTATAGTTATAGTAAACGAATTTTTAAAGATAGCTTTGGTTTTTCCGTATGATTTTATAAATAATAAATTTATATGAAGTCGTTATGAAATTAGTTACATTCGACAGTTATATATTTAACACATTATACAGCGAGGAATATTTACTTTTTACGAGACTGATAAATCAATTTTCAGCATACGTCAACGATAAGTTCCGAGTTTTAGCCGACGAATTATTTACATATTATCTTAGATAACTACATTAATTTGTTCTGGATTATCGTAAGTAGATAAAGGCGTGTTACCAACAGAAGCAAAAAGTATATGACCGCAGCGCTGAGAAAACTTCAGAAAAGTCCCTATAGATAGCGTAATCATACCACAGAATATTCACACCCATTCTTGAATTTTCAGTTGCAAGCACTAACCATGTGTTGAACTTTGAACGAGCTCGATTGCCTATAACCTTTTTTTTTTTATACTTACTCTATAGTACAACATTTCTTACCTGAGACTTGAAAAACGTAAAGTTAAAATCATTTATTATTTCTTTAAAAAGCCATTTATACAGGAATTGCATCTTATATAAATAAAACTTAATCTAGAAAATACACATCAGTGGTTACAACAAAAGTAAAATAATAGTTATTAGTTAATTCTCTAATTTATTTTTTATGTCTCTCTTTTTTCTTCTTATAATACCAATTTGAAAATGAGAATAAATCTTTTGAATAATTCAGATATTTTCAATTGATGCCGTGATCTATTAAAAATAAATATAAAATAAATTCTATTGGATTTCTTAGAGTAAAAAATAGCTTATTAACTTTTCTGTAAACTATGAAGCTCAATGTATTATATATTGCGATACAACTGTTTTACTATTGTATAATTTATACTTCAAAGTATGTATATATGCTCAAATGTCTTAGATAAGATGTTCTATGATATTAAAATTGTTTGAGCTACAATAATTTACTTAGCTGAATTTAGCTATAATAATTAAGTAGAGAAAGTATTAGCGTATTGCGATTTTGAATTTTGTAAAAGTGGAAAAGAATTTTCAGTTACACTTGTAAGTAAAATTATGCATTGGATATCGACGAGTGTCCCCTTCTGGTATATTAAAACCTTCTGCAAGACGCAACTTCCGGTTATAGTTATAGCACCTCAAGCCACGAACTTAAATTGCCACTGACAACGGTCATAATACTCTTTACTTTTATCCATACATTAGATAACGTCAAGAGGGGGGTGAATTACCTCATCTGCCACTAAACGTTAAAGGAGGAAGTGGGTTATTACTAAAATTACGTTATAATGAAAAACAGTAGTTCATCACGTTATTAAAAAATGTTATTAAAAGTGAAAAATGTTTATGAACAATTTATAAAGACAAATTGTTATAGCTATATTTATCCTCGCAACATCACTTTATGTCGTAGGAATGATTTATATGAGATCAATTTGACAAAAACAAATATATGTCCTGAAAAACTTTAGGAGCGAGGAATAAGGAACATTACCCAGCGCTATATATGTCAGGGTTAACCTGGTGAGATTGGACTTAAATTCGAATCATTCATTAGTTCAGTCAAATATCAAAATACTAATTTTAGTAATTTATTACAAATTGGTAATGAAGAAATATCTTTGGAGCTATTACAGCATAGACGTCGTCAACAACCTAACGAATTATTGTTACGCCAGGACAGTTGAAGAGATCTGTAGTTACGAGTTAATGACTCTTCCTTTTTGATGAAAGCATAAATACTTTGTTAGCTTTTGTTATCTCAATAACTAATTAATTAAATAACTAATTAAAATTTTGCTAAACAACATTTTCAAAACATCTACCTCAAAAAAAAATCACCTTCACTTAATAGAAAGCCCAAACCTTATGGTTCTTCCAAAATATTTTTTACAATGTTAGCATTATTTATTTTAGTATTAAATTATGTATATGTATTAAATAAATCCGTATGTGGTATAAACCGCAAATGGTTTACACGAAGGTACCATTTTCTGACCCGAATATGATTTCAATTGATACTCGTGATTTCTACTTTTATGGTGACTTTAGTATATTTCATCATACATTAATACTAATAAGTTGTATATTTTTTTCAGTAAAATTTTTATATAATTATTATATTAATTATTATTATTATTATTATATTATTTTTTAGATAATTATATCTCAACATAGCTGAAACTTCAAACCATGAATACAGGAAATTTTCATTAAAGATTTTAAAACTGATTTTTAACATTTCAAGACTTAGTGAGATCTATCAAATTCAAGTATACCAGCAAATATGTTATTTGACTTCGTACTTCTGATCTTAAATAAAAAAATCCATGTCTGAGTATTGTTCCATAATAATTTTTCGCAGCTTAAGTATGCCTTTCCAATTGAAATTTGCTAAACACTGAAAGTATAAAATCATCCAATAATCACTATGAAAACTGTTTTTAATTAATCGATTACCACAATACTTATTAATATTCAGATAAATATACATTTTTTAATGAAAATTTATTTATGAGCACGGAAAGAAACAACGACAATATTATTAAATTTCTCTTATGAAAAATTCTGCATATTCTATACTTTGGCTTGGTTTAACCATTTCTTTAAACTATACAACTAAACCGTGAAATGATCATTATTGTTATGATATATTATCGTCTAACACTAGTGTATGGTTTGATTTTTACCTTGTGAGTCATGTCCCCATCGTTTCGCTCGGGGGTAAACGAAAAAGCAATCAACGTGCACATTCGCGATGAAATAATATACTTAATTTACTGCATTGTGAAAATTTATCAAAAAATTTTCAATCACGTACGAATCACGTCTCAGTTCAATATAAAATTTATATTAACGACCTTAGGACAAAAAAATAGTATATGCTACCGCGGACGCAAAGAATCATTCGTGATGAATGCCAATTTTCGGGTTTAGTTTTCTAAAAGGAGCAAAACTTATTTTGCATTCTAGGTGCATTAATACCATATACTGTTTTTTACCAAGATAATCTTTACGACTTAGAAAGCGTTTCAATATTGTAATATTAACAGTTTTTGGTTTAATTAAAGTTAAATGTTTCTGAGATTTAGCTTATTATACATATTATATAAGTGTGTACTAGATTTACTTTATGATTAAAAGTGTATACTTTATTATTTCATATTTAAGTGTGTTGAAACGAAATTATTTATTAATCAGTTCCTGAGAACAGTTGAATGTAATAATTATTACATTATGTCAATGGAGTATATATTATAACCACCGTATTCTAAGTATTAGTGCTTTGAACACTATAATGAAGTAGTATTATGAAGTAGTTTTATCATTGAGAGGGTCCTGCAGAATTTTGGTCCGGAATATCTGTAATAAAATATAAGTAATTATATGTTACAGATCATGTAACACTACAAAATGCATGAGTTTTAAACATGTTATAAATTATATAGAAAATTAAGAGTAACCTTGAAACACTGGAGGAAAAATGACTGATTTTCTTCTATCACAATAATGAATTCTTTTCTGATCATCACGATGTTCACAGTCAGTCAATTTGTGATTTGCATTGAAGCATATGCGAATATTGTAAAGATACTGTTTCTATATATTACAGAAAAGAACATATATAACAAATTACGCCCTTTTATCTAATGTTTTTATGATATTACTTGTATTTTACCTTGAATTCCAGACAAGTTAGGTATATTTGTTTCTTTATAATTCTTGTAATAGATGTAAGAATATCATCAAATGAATAAGTGTTGCCTGGATAAATTTTAGCTTTGTTAAGTATAGTTTGTATGTCATATTTTTTTGATAAACGTACAGCTTCCTCAAAATAAAATGTCGTATTTGCCGTTACACACGATCCAAAAGTGTTATACTCCATCATCCAATTATCCTCTTCTGTTATAGATGACATTAAGTTAGGCCATTTTGTAAATAACTTTTCTTTCAAATCATCATCTAGACCATTAGGATTGTATAACAGGACTGCGTTGTTTTGATCTACGCATTCTTTAAGTATAGTAAATAGATCATAAGCCCAAAGCCCAAGTACAACCCATTTCCCTGATTTAAATATTTCTGGATGATCTTCTGCGTAGTCTATAAATATTTTTTTTCGTACCATATGATACGAACTTGCGGGAAATCGTTGAACTAACACTAGTTCGATATAATCATCTGTCTTCCTAAACATTATTAATATATTGAGTATTATTTAAATATTAATTGAATTGTACTTCTGTCGACTGCCCATATACAAATTAATAAATATTTTTTTATTGGTCTTACAGTCCAATCAATTCCATCCAAAAATAAAATAAAATAAAAATAAAAATAAAATAAAAATAAAAAATAAAAATAATAATAAAAAATAAAAAATAAGAAATAAAAATAAAAAATAATAAAAATAAAATAAAAAATAAAAATTAAAAATAAAAATTAAATTAAAAATTAAATTAAAATTATAATGACAGTCAGACTGTCATAAAATAAAAATAAAAAATAAAATAAAAAAAATAAAAAATAAAAATAAAAAATAATAAAAATAAAATAAAAAATAAAAATTAAAAATAAAAATTAAATTAAAAATTAAATTAAAATTATAATGACAGTCAGACTGTCATTGTAATTTTAATTTAATTTTTAATTTAATTTTTATTTTTAATTTTTATTTTTTATTTTATTTTTATTATTTTTTATTTTTATTTCTTATTTTTTATTTTTTATTATTATTTTTATTTTTTATTTTTTATTATTATTTTTATTTTTTATTTTTATTTTATTTTTATTTTTATTTTATTTTATTTTTGGATGGAATTGATTGGACTGTAAGACCAATAAAAAAATATTTATTAATTATTTAAATATTAATAATACTAGAGATTTAATTCAATTAATTAAATAATGTAACTGTTTAGTATAAAATCCACATTGATTATTAGATTCACACCTATATCTACGAGGGTGGTTTGATACGTCCGTGACTTTTAAATGAAAAAACAATTTATTAAAACAATTTTTTTTATTTTTCAATATAGTTCCCTCTCAACTCGATACACTTATTCCAGTCGTGTTCAATCTTCTTTAAGCCTTCTAAAAAGTAACTTTTGTCGAAATCCTCCAAATACTCATTTGTGGAAGTCATGTCTTCATTCGATGAAAATCATTTACGACCAAACCAAGTTTTCATGTTCGAAAATAGGAAATAATCGGACGGTGCTAAATTTGGAGAATAAGTTGGGTGAGGAAGTAATTCGTAACGTAATTCTGCTAATTTGACTGTTGCTATAGCACTCCTGTGAGCTGGTGCGTTGTGGTAGAAGAGCACTTTTTTCTTCACCAGATGGGGCCGCTTTTCCTTCAATATGGCTTCAAATCTATCCAATAATGAAGCATAATACTGTCCTGTAATTGTTTTTCCCTTCTGTAGGTAATCGATTAGTATTATACCCTGTGAGTCCCAAAAAACTGTGGTCATGACCTTACTTGATGATGGAACAGTTTTTGCGTTTTTCGGAGCAGGTTTTCCATGTTCAGTCCACATTTTTGACTGTCGTTTCGTTTCTGGCGTATAGTGACGAATCCATGTTTCATCAACAGTGACATAACGGCGCAAAAATTTGGTTGGATTACGCTGAAACATGTCCAAACATTGTTTAGATGCAACACTGCGTGACCGTTTATTGTCGACTGTGAACAAACGCGGGACCCATCTTGAATATAGTTTTCTCATATTCAAAATTTCGTGCAAAATATGAAATACGTGTTCAGTCGAAATTTCTAGTGTTATTAATCTCACTTATCTTTAATCGACGATCTTCGAGTATCATATCATGGATTTTATTGGCCATATCTTGATTAGTCACCTCTTTTGGGCGACCAGAACGCTCAGCATCACTTGTATTCATTCTACCACAACGAAATTCAGTAAACCACTTGTGAGCCATTCCATGTGATGGAGCAGAGTCCTTATAATATTTTTAAGCTTTTCTTCAATTTCCTTAATTGTTTTTCCATGCAGAAAGTAATGTTTAATAACCACTCGAAATTCATTTTTTCCATGCTTTCGTAAAAACAATGAAACACTAAATTCAAAAGACTATCAAAAATTTTCTAACCAACTATTGACTTGAAACTTTGTATACCTACTTGTATGAGATTATAGTCTCTTAGAGTAGTAAAATATTTACTATAACAGCGCCACCTTTCAAGAAGTCAGGGACTTATTAAACCACACCAACCCTCGTATATATATATATATATATATGTGTGTGTGTGTGTGTGTGTGTGTGTGTGTATATATGTATATGCACTCTGTTCGAGGCGCAAAAGACAAACATCGGCTCTGACGCGCAGTATTTTATTGAGAAGGAATCGCCGACGGAATAGAGGATAGACGGAGCATCAGGGCCGGCTTAGAAGTATTTATTGCTGCAAGCTGTGCCCTAGCATAGCGATCATCCGGCACGCATATGCACCGCCCGCGATCGGGAAACTTTTACTTTTCTAAGTTTTCGGCTGTAAAGATGCCGGAGAGGATTACAGCCTTAGCGTGGGAAGGTCGCATCGGTTTTTTATTGGGTGCATTCTGACCACCCCAATTGAAGAATATTTCGAAGCATGGTAAAGTTCGCGGCAGAGAGAGTTTTCAGTTTCTGTTCGGCATCCCTTGGCCTCAGTTCATTCTCCCGCAGTTTTTTGACGGCATAGTCTATTGAACATTTTATCTCGTATTTTAGTGCGTACATTTAGTATTTGGTTTTATATTAGTTTCTGTATCGGTGTGCTTGTGTGTGTGTACTGAATACTGATTATCGGCGTACGTGTGAGCAAGGCACATAGGCTTTGCTGAGAGTCTCGCCCCTGAGCGGATCTCTGGGAAACCTTCCGAGTGACTTTACAGTCCGTGGCTGCCGTCGGCGACTAGGGTTTACCCTGTTCCCAAGACGTTGGGATCGCGACGCAGTATTGGAGGGAACGCGGAGGTTTCTTTCACTTCAGCCCTCACCTCTATTTGTAGCTGCGCCAGAAAAAAGAATAGTAAGAGAGCTCTCGATTGTTGTATGAAAGTGACCTTTTGTGCGCGCATTATTTATCTGCATAATTCAATGTAAAATAGATCGATCATTTTTGTTGATTATTAACTGTTTATGTTGTATTTATTTTAACTTTAAAGGCTTTTTCCTCCACTTACTGAGTGGAGGTTTTTTATGCCACTTATTAATTTATTATATTAAAGTACCTTAAACTTAAAATTATATTCTTGTCTTTTGTATTTATTTGTTACACCCGAACATACATTATTATTATTATTATTATTATTATTATTATTATTATTATTATTATTACTATTACTATTATTATCATTATTCTTATTATCATTATTCTTATTATCATTATTCTGATTATCATTATTCTGATTATTATTATTTGTCTCCAACTGAATTCACGAAACATTTTTTGGTGCCCCGGGTGAGGAATGTATGTTCGAGTTTAGACAGATAATACTTGCGTAGTCGAACGATATAAACAAAAGGTCACTTTACAAAAGGTCACAATAGATTTCTTGCGTGTATGAATTTATTTGTGTGGACAGTGTGATCGAATCTTTAGCGCGAAAAATCATTGTAATCTCGCGTGACGCGTAGTATGCGCCCAAGTTTGCGGAGATTGTTTAATTAATAATTAGCTTAAATTCCTGTGTGTCGAACCACTGCATCGCATCTTGTTTATTCTAGTATAAATTATATTTCCGTTAATAATTAAATTTGACGTATATTTGAAAATATTGTTAGTTCGTTCAATAATCGAACTTCAAAATGAGACCAACCGCTCTCAAAAGGTTAATTGGCATGCAAAATGCTCGCCTAGCCGAGATTAAAGTTATGAATACGCGAATAATGGAAAAATCCCGAGACAGTCTGAATAATAATATTATTACGTCGCGAATTGAAGCGGCGCAAAAAATATGGTCGGAAGTACGACAGTCCCATGCCGAGATTATTGCTGTTGATGAGGCTCAAAATGATGTTTATGTGACGAATAACGTGTTTTCTAATCTACAGGCTGCATATGAAGACGCGTTAGACAACCTATTAACTCTGTCTGCTGATTACGCAAAAGAAAAAAGTTCGAATAGTTCGCACGAAAATCCACAGGGCTCGAATTCGCGCACTGCTAAGCTTCCAAAATTAGATCTGCCGACCTTTGCGGGGAAATATGAGGATTGGGAGAGTTTCGCCGATATCTTTACGTCGCTCATTCATAATGTATCGCACGTGGATGATTCAACAAAATTGTCATATTTAAAATCGTGTCTCAAAGGTCCCGCGGCGGATTTAGTAAAGGATGTTGCGACTACAAACGCAAATTATGCTTCCACCTGGAAGGCATTACGAGAACGCTTTTATAACCCGCGTATAACGGTAACGAACCATATAAACGCACTACTGAGTATACCGAGTTTAAAAAGAGAATCGGCAACTGAGATGAGGGCCTTCGTCGACGAGTGTCTGCGCATTGTTCGAGCCCTAGCTAATTTGAAAATGCCCGTCGAGCACTGGGACATATGGTTCGTGCACATTATTAGTTCGCGTCTTAACACCGAGTCGCGAAAAATGTGGGAATCTGAGTTAAGTGCGAAGGATAGGTCCCCGACCGTAGACTTCTGCTTCTACGCACTTGTCTCGTTTTCCGACTTTTGCCGAAATGTCAGCCTTTCTAGAAAAGCGCGCGTATGCACTGAGTATGATCAGTTATGGGACCGAGAATAAGACCGATAATAGACAAGACAAACGAAGCCAGACAGCGAACAATAAATCGTCTTCTACATCGCGGAAGATCTTTCACGCCAGCACGCGGCAATCGTATAAGAGCAACACGTCCAAGTGCCCTATCTGCTCGGGATTGCATACAATAGGAAAATGCCCGGAATTTATGGCAAAGACGCCTTATGCTCGTCGTGTCGAAGTTCGTCATCTGCGTCTTTGCTACAACTGTTTGGGACATCATAAGATCAAGGATTGTCCTTCTTCCAGCCGTTGTAACGTTTGTCGAGAAAAGCATCATTCTCTCATTCATTTCAACACTAAGTTACTATTATTATTTGTCTCCAACTGAATTCACGAAACACACTCGTACATTGGATATTATTCAAGCATTAATTAAAGCTCTATTAATATTAATGTATTTAATACTCTGTAATTTATTTCTATACTATCAGAGAAAATGAGTATAATAGAAGTATTATATTTGTACGATAAGAATGCATTTACGTATACTTTATGGCATAATTTATAAGGCAATTATTAATAAATTCACATTTAGAGGCTCATTAGTAAACATTGTATTCAAGACCATCTGAAATTCAAGTTACTTATTATAATGCAAACTCTACTTATAGCTGTGGAGGTGAAAAAAGTAAATGCTATAACGAGTTGTGACGGTGACAGTTATCTTCAGGTGAAAATCGTATTAGTGTCAATGTAACAGCTATTCATAAAGTCACTGTTTTTGTGCTGAAGTGAACGTTTAAATATGATCTCTCTGAGTATAATGTAGAGGATGACCCCTCCCCCTCTCCTATTTAGCTGCTGAATTCACAATACTTTCAACTCTCGATGCGTATCGCACTCATAGATAAGGATGAACTGGAATTGTTTTTGTTTTATGCATAATTCTTTATGTACTTGTAACCTTTTAAATCAAAAAATTCAATAAATATTTCACAATATATGAAAAGTGTATTAAAGATGCATAAAAATAATATATTTAATTATAATTAAATGCCATACTATCAGTAACTATCTCAATAGTTATTATTGATAATAACGAGCACTATCGAGGTAACGATAAATAATATTTTTTTCATATTTAATTAAATTTCTAGTTAACATTTAGAAGTGATGCCAACATATTTTTTATTGTAGATGATGAAAAGATGATGAAAATCTGCTAACCATAATATACAGATTATTACAAAGAATCAATTAATTTTTACTTATTTCTTTATATATAAGCTGAAGTAAATATGAAAAAATTATTATTATTTATTGTTTAATAATGGATGATACTTCCGGTGATAAATACTAAAATAAATACAGTGAAATCAGTAATAAAGATTAAAATACTTCTGTAAGTATGGTATTTAATTTACATATTATTTTCACCTATTATTTAATACGTACGTTATAATGTATTTTTAAATTTTTATTAAATTGTTCTATTGGAAAAGTTACAAAGAATATGATTGAATGAATATTATGTTTCCATTGTGTTTTTAAAATATAAAGTGGCGTGCATTTCCTCAACATATGCGTTACAGCAATTCTCCTTTCTGGAAACATCATGAGGAGACTCGATTCCATCGGCGTATATTGCACATGGCAATAAAGTCTCATTTCATCGTGCGCACTAACCCTTGAAATTGAGGAAACGCATATCCATCCGCGCGGGTCACTATAGATGACCCTCGGTCCCAACGGCCCATTCTTTGTATTTTTGGGCGCTGGGCTTTCCCACGACTAGAGAGTTTACCGAGGGACAGGAGGAGCCACGGGATGACCGAGACGAGAGTCTCGCTCGAACTTCCGACAAGTCGACTTCGATGACGTACGTCCAATTGAAGTTGCGTTCCACCGGGTCAGCGCACGCATAAGTGTGAATCAATATCACTAGTACTAGTTGTACGCGATTTATCAATAAACACTAATCTAACATTACACATATTTTCTACGCTTATTTCACCTGAGTACCCGGACTACAATAAAATTAAGAAATATAATTGCTTTAATGATATATAGTCCTGTACCAGGTGATATTGGCATTTAAAAAATTTTCTAATTTTTATATTGGAACACCTATTCACTCAAAATTTTTATATCTTTTCGTATATTTTCGTATCTTTCTTCCAAAGAGCCATTGGAAAGGATAACGGTTCAGTAACTGACACAATGAATTACAGATGTTCTATTTAGGTATATTAGGTTTCAGCTAAATACAGGTCTCAAACATGTTACAGTCTCATTGTTAATTATTTTTAATGATTACAAGGCAAAGCGGATATTTTTTAGTAAATTTTTTATTAAAAATTTGACCAATTACGGATCAGTTGACCAAAAGTAGATGATACACTTAGAATCTGCGTTACGTATCTCGAAATTTAATGCAGTCAAATTTTAATGATTTTATCGTATTTTTTTTGGCAAATGTAAAAATGACAGAAAAGGCAGCGAAAGGCATAGAAATTGATCAGCACTTCAGCAATACATAGTTTGCATTCTTGAATTCATTTTAAGACAAATATAGGTGAAAGTATTATAAATGCTCTATAACATAAAATGAAATACTAGATGGAAATTTTGAGAAGAATGGCATCAGTTGTCCATTATTTTAGGAATACAGGACTGGTTTTCCGTATTTTAAACAAAATGTTTTATTTTCTTGCTAATGGAAATGCCTTTCTTAAATTAATTCTTCAAAACTACGATTTTTTACATTATATTGATAGATTCCGATAATAAAAGCGAATAAAATACATCAGAATTACAGAAAATAATCTACAAAGATTTCATCTATTTAATGAGAAATGTTTTATAGAAATAGATTAAAAGCAAAATGAAGAACGTAACTATTAGTAGTTTAATGTAAACAATACACATGGCATGAAACAATTAACATACATTTTTTATTTTTCATATTATAAAAATTACATTTTTTGTAATTGTCTGATGGTCACATACGTGAAATTTTTTTTTATCTCACATCAGTCATATAGGCAAATCTTTAAAAGAAGAATTATTAAATGCATTTCAAGAGCATGATCTCCGTCTAAGTGCTTATTAATTGTAGTCAGACCATAATAGCGATAATATGGTAAGTATTAACGTTTTAAATAATGAAAACGAAATGTTTAAAAATACAAATGAATAAATGCTTTATTTAATAAAATTAAAATATACAAATACACGTTACTTAATACAAGATAGATATCAACTGAACTACTACTGAAAAGTATCTCTTCTTATATATTCTACAGGTAGAACGCATACGATATAAAAGGGCATGATGTCCTGTATACTTGAAAGAAAGGGGGCGCTAATGATGGGAAAGGCCAAGGGAAAACTCACCGTTGTCTATTGAAGGAGAATGCAGAGTTTTCTATAATATTCATTATACCTTCTATACTCTCCCAAAAACTCTACATTCAGTCGGAATTATTAATTGTACTTTTTGTTTAACGAGTCCTAATTTAGATACCATATATTGAAAATGAGATTTTGACAACGCTTTTGTCATTACATCAAATATTTGCTCATCGCTTTTTACGTAGCTTACATCTATATCGCCGTTTACATATAATTCACGTATAAAATCATACTTAACGTCAATATGTTTAGTTCGTTGGTGATATTCAGCTTTTGTCATTACATCAAATATTTGTCCATCGCTTTTTACGTAGCTTACATCTATATCGCCGTTTACATATAATTCACGTATAAAATGATACTTAACGTCAATATGTTTAGTTCGTTGGTGATATTCAGGATTTTTTATTAATTTCAGGGTACTCATATTATCTATGCATAAATTGTCTTTACCTATATTTATTTCACAATCCGAAAATAATTTTTTAAGTCAGAGAATTTCTTTTGCAGCTGTGGCTGCACTTACTCATTCGGCCTCTGTTGTCGATAAAGTAACACATTGTTGCCGTTTACTTTGCCAGGTAATTGTAGCACCTGCATATTTACAAACCGTCTTGGACGTAGATTGCATTTCAATATTTCCGGCGAAATCCTCATCACTATAAGCTATAAAGTTATTTTCCTTCTTATAAAGTAATCTTAAATCGATTGTTCCTTTAAGATATCGTATTATACGCTTTACAAATAACCAATGTGTTTTTGTAGGTTTATCTAATACGTGTGATACAACATTTACGGCAAAACTTATATCGGGTGTAGAAACAACTTGCAAAAATATTAAACTTCCTACCGCTTCTCGATATGGCGCATCACAATTTTCTTTAAAATCATACGCATACCAATTAAGATCAATAGGAGTGGCAACTGAATTTGCTTCTGCTAGATTAAATTTTTGCAATATTTTTTTAATATAATTTCTTTGATTTATAAAAATTGATTCTCATTTCAATTGTGATATTTCCGTACTCAGAAAATTATTTACATTCTTCATCGTTACAGTTTTGAATTGCTTATTTAATTTGACGAATAATCTGTAGATTATATTTTCGCTGGAGGCAGCGACAAGTCCATCGACAACGTATACAGCTAAAAACATTGTCTGTTCTTCCTCCTTAAATATATAGAAACAATGGTCTGCGGAACTTTGTTTAAATCCAAAATTCTTAATACAATTCGAAAAAAGTTCAGCCTAACACCTTGGTGCCTGTTTTAAACCATACAGACTTTTTAACAATTTACATACGCGCGATGTTCCATCATTAAACCCTTCTGGTTGTGCCATAAATATTTCCTCATTCAGACTACCATATAGAAATGCAGTTTTGATATCAAACTGCCCTAAATACAAATTGTTTTGTGCTACGATATTTAGCATAAATCGTATTGTGTCAAATCGTATTACAGGACTGAACGTTTCTTGATAATTAATTCCTGTCTTTTGCTGGAATCCTTTGATAACTAGGCGCACTTTATAACGTAAACAACTTTCCGAATTTATTTTTTTGTATAAACTCATTTATTATTTATCGCCTTTTGATTTCGAGGTTTCTTAACAAGAACCCGTGTTTTATTTTCATGCAATGAATCTATTTCCTCTTTTATAGCACCTTGCTAACTTTGTTTTTCATTGGAGCAAATAGCTTCATTGTAATTTGCAGGCAAAGCTTCTGCTGTATACAATAACGGACAGCTATAAAAATCTGTATGTTTGATTTTCTTTCTATCTCTCTGTGCTTTATACGGAAATTTTAAATTTTCATCACTATTTTCATTATTACAATGGTTAATAGTTGGATTATCTATATTTTTCTCATTACAAGTATCACTAAAACATTTTATTTTATTTTTGGATTTTCCGTTTTCATTATGTATTTCAACAGTCGTAGGTAGAATTTTTTCTTCCTTAAAAATTACATCACGACTAACAATTATATCCTTTAGGTTACGTACATATATACGATATCCTTTACAATTATCTAAATAACCTACAAAACCTTTCTCGGATTCTTTGTCTAACTTTCGTCTTTTTTCTACGGGTATGTGAATAAAACATTCGGTACCAAACACTTTTAAACGATCAATTACACTAGTTTTTTCGTGCCATAGTTCATACGGCGTCTTTCCCAGCTGCCTAGATGGTCCAGTTCTATTTAAAATAAAAACCGCGGTTTTTATTGCTTCTGCCCATAGCGATAGCTTTAATTCGGATTTAGAATAAATCATTGAACGCGCTGCTTCTACGATCGTTCGATTTTCGGGCTCCACGACGCCATTCTGTTCGGGGGTATAAGGAACGTTGATAGAATGCTTGATTCCTGCGAATTTAGAAAAGTTTTTATTTCTTTATTGCACAATTCTCTACGACAATCACTATGTAATTCTTTTATATCTGCATTAAATTGGTTTTCTACTTCTACACAAAACATTTTTAATTTCTCAATTGCTTCAGATTTTTCGTGTATAAATTAGACTTTTCTAAATCTGGAATAATCATCTTTAAAAATGATAAAATATCGTTTTCTACCAATTGAATCTGTTTGCATCGGTCCGCACAAATCTGTATATATTATTTCTCGAATTTTTGTGGCACGTTCCCTGTTATTATGAAAACTCGTCCTGTGCTGTTTGCCGTAAACACATCCTTCACAAAATATATTATCATCGATAAAATTTATCCTTACTTCGTTTAAAAATGTTTTTATGTACCTTTTATTCTGATGACATAATCTTTCGTGCCGTAACTGTAAAGAATCTAATTTATTACTGGACATAGCTATTTTATCATTATTTCAGGCTCATTGTCTTCTTGTTGTCTTAATTCTTCTGTCATCAATCGTGTGCTTAAATTTTCAAACGTTTTTTCGTTACATCGAAGGAATTCCACGCACTGCGGAAATGGCTGTAATTTTTCGGTAAACTTGAAAGAATCCGGGTGAGCAGCATAGATTCTTGAACTTCATTTCCCAGACTTTTCATTCTATTCGCTAGCCTTTCTATTTGTGATAAATTATAAGACACTTTGTCACTTGTAGTCCATTTAAAATTGAAAAACTGTTTTTATATAAGCGATATGTTTTCGTCCGATTTCATATCATACACGGTATTCAATTTTTGCCACATCTCACGAGCAGTTTTAAAATTTAATATAAAATCCATCGGTTTATTTTCAACACTCGTAACAATTAATTTTCTGGCGCTTTTATCGACAGGCGAATATTGATTAAACTTCTGTTCGTAATCGTTCGAACCTTCGACTGGACATAGTAATCTTCCTTCACAGACATCCAGCATATTGTCCTTTTCTTCCAACAGAGTATGAATCACGAAACGCCACCGAGGCCAGTTTTCCTTGTCACGCAATTTCTCAATCTTGAAGCTTGATGATTCCATTTTTATTTTACTGCTATCACGGTTGTCACTTTTTAGAAAATTAACGTCACTTACGCTTATTAAACTTTACGATGCTCCATTGGGCTATTATTGAGTATAATACTATTGAGTATTAAATAACGAAAACGAAATGTTTAAAAATACAAATGAATAAATGCTTTATTTAATAAAATTAAAATATATAAATACACGTTACTTAATACAAGCTAGATATCAACTGAACTACTACTGAAAAGTATCTCTTCTTATATATTCTACAGGTAGAACGCATACGATATAAAAGGGCATGATGTCCCGTATACTTGAAAGAAAGGGGGCGCTAATGATGGGAAAGGCCAAGGGAAAACTCACCGTTGTCTATTGAAGGAGAATGCAGAGTTTTCTATAATATTCATTATACCTTCTATACTCTCCCAAAAACTCTACATTCAGTCGGAATTATTAATTGTACTTTTTGTTTAACGAGTCCTAATTTAGATACCATATATTGAAAACGAGATTTTGACAACGCTTTTGTCATTACATCAAATATTTGCCCATTGCTTTTTAATAAAAAACTATTTAATTTCAAAAGTAGTGTTAATTGACTTAATACAAAACATTTTTTTCTATACAGAGCGTTAATCTATATATTTTTTACAAGAACAGAGTATAATTTTTTGAACATTAGAATGCCAAGATTATATTTCACCTCAAAAGAACAATTAATAAAATAGAATAAAATACTGAAGATTCAGGTCGTAAAGTTAAATATTGAATTTATTAGCAAAACCTCTAAAGTTTTATAATTTAGATTACCTTGGAGTTGAAGTGCAGAGAGATATAAAACAAAATGCTATGACGTACTTTAACATTTTAAAACATTAAATTTCAACAAGTAATGCGAGACTGGCGTCAGCAATAAATAGTGTAATCTCTTCTCTAGGATGTTGTGAAGTTACATGTAACAGTGTATAAAATGTTAGGTACATTTCTCTTATAAAAATATGGTAAGGCGTCAGCTATTAGGTGATATGTAGGTCAAGATAAACTATATGTGGAGATAATTCCTAAAATTATTTTTTATTCAAATAAACTGAGAATTTTTAAAAACTAAAATTTAATATATGTAAAGATTTTTATAACAATGTGTGACATAAATTCGCATTTATTTTACTCCTTTGAATATCATAAATAACTGATTACGGCATGGCGGCCACATTCGTATTGTGCATAATATACAATTATTTATGTCAAGACACAAACAGTAATACATTTGGATGGATGAGTTATTCTGTGGATGTGATAATAAATAAAAAAAAAATATGCAAAAACACCAAAATCTTACAAAGTGTCTGTAAGTGAAAATTTAACAAATGCGGGGTTTGTTTTCTTTCGATTAAAAAATATTCAAAACTTCCAGTACATAAAACTCAAACAAATCGTTTTCTAGTAATATAACGAAATCATATGCTTAATCGTTTACCATTTTCTGCGAATAAAATACTTATCTTTTTTATACATAATTTTCGTAGTAGGAAATTAACAAATATTTTTATATGTTTTGAAGTGTTTCTACATTGATATAATTATACATATAATCATAGTCAAGCTGTCCTTGTTTATGATCACTTTTTTCTAAAAGCTTTTTATATAGTGATAATGACAATACTGGAGACAGGATAAAAATTATAAAGACAGTAAATAATGAAAATATTTTTGCTATTAAGAGCTTTCATATGATTCCTTCGACAATGCATTCAAAACTGAGTCTCTCTTTCACATGAATACAGCTCATAAAATTTCTATGCACAAAACTCTAATTTCATTTCACAGTGATTTCCCTAATACGGCGCGCGGAGAGAAGTCAGATAATAGAAAGTATTCGTCACAGGTCTCAACTCACACACGCTAATTCAAGTAATACTTTGAAAAATATGCGGTGGGTAAAGGAAAGTACCATTAATATACCATTATAGTCCTTTAATGTAAAAGCTTACTTTCAATTGATTTTAAATATTTCCCGTCACATAATTTTCCAGTAGCACCCTCATAGAATCTGTAATATAAAATCTACTGCGAAAAAATAAAAAAATGTTAACAGAGGATAATCTGACTGTCTCCATTATCAAATTGACCGAATCTTTTATTTCGATTATCTTACATTTTGCAACGCATTGTCTCATCATCAGGGACTGAAGTAAAAATTAATAATGAAGTTACATATAGCCAACCCTAATTCTATTTAACTTTAATAATAAATCACAAATTTAAAATTAATAAAGAATTATAAGTGTTATTTAATTTATTAGATTCTAATATTAGATTTACATTATTACAATTTCTTATATAATGAATATTTATTTTTTTTCAAGACAAATTTTCAAGACATATTTATATTTAATACCCTGTTCTAACATATTAGCATGTTCAAATCGGAAGAATATAGCAAATGCCTTTTTAACCCAGATGTATTATTTGGACTTCGCAAAGTATTCCGATATTCATATATTTTCTATTTCGGATATCTGTCTATTTGTCCGATATATTTTGTAATGGAGCAATTGAATCATTCCACCTACCAATTTGATGTGCGCGATCGCACACCTCGTTAACAGATTTTTCTATGTTCCTGTAGCGGGAACGACCCCGAGAAATCCGGGCACAGGCTAATTTACAGCAAATATCAATTAATATATATATATATATATATATATATATATATATATATATATATATATATATATAGGAAAACGATCACACTCACGCAAGCGCGCACACACGTATATATATATATATATATATATATATATATATATATATAATTTATTTAAAGAAATGATTAAATTAAAACTACAGTCCACTTCACCTCTCTCTGTAAACGGGAACTTCTCTCTCTCATTCTCTCTATTCTCTAATTAATCTGAATTTTTAACCTATTCTCATTCTAATCAGTAAATTACATCTCTACGCCTATATGTATTTCCGTACTCACAATTACTTAAAATGACGCTGATGAATTCTGCCATAAAATAAATGCATACTGGAGACAATAAAATGAATACACACTATTGTGAAATGTCTCGAACGGGACCGGTCTTCAAGAAGCCCATAGGGGCGAAAGTACTTGCGACACGAACGTTTTCTTCGCGGTGCCTCACGAAGCACTCTCCCTTTTCCCCCCCATAAATTGTTGTGTCGAATTTTCGACCAGTTACTCATAAGGACAGCTTTGATGTCATAAACAAATCCATTGACGACTCGCTTCCCCTTACATCTTTTCTCATTTACACTAATACACACACATATATATACTTACAAAAAAAGGAAATTGCGTGAAGAAGGCCCTCGATGCTCGTATAGGTTTACAACGATGGATATCCCATCGCAATTTTTTATAATCCTTACAATTAATGTTAATCAACATTTATCATCCATATCTTTATAATTGTTAAATAAATTAAGTGTAACTTAAATGTTATTTTTGTTATTATTCCTAATTCTTTATGGTAAAAATTTTACATATAGTAGAAAAACAGTTTTATTATCGCTAATTTTATCTTTCATACTTTTTTCTTTATTAATTTTATAAATTTTATTTACTCTTTCTCTCTCTTACTCCGTAATACTTTTTTCTGTAAAGTCAACTGTATAATCAATATTCACGAATATCTCATAAATCAATTTTCAATTATTATGTTTAAAATATTATCTGACAATTTTGTTGCTATCTCAATGACTCTTTATCATATTCATATTAATTTTGAATTGATCGAGGTGAATTAATATTTTATATACCAGTTGAATTTTACTCTGTTATTACTAACTGTAAAAACATTAATGTAGAAATCACTTAATTTATACTCATGGATTTTTAATTTTATTATCGATAAAAGCTATGTTTTGTTCTAATCTCTAGTTGAGTATCGTTTTGTTATTTATTTTTGCTTCTTTTTGCGACATTATCCAATTTTTTAATGTTGTTGTACATGTTTTAGAGTGTATGCAATGCATCCTTACGATTGGTATGGAATGTTCTTTTCATAGATTGTTTTTAGTTGAATGTTTGCTTAAATTTTGTTTTAACGAACGGGAGTTATTGTTGGACTGCGTTATGGATTTAACTCGTTTTGAAAATATTTGCTCAAGGTTTTTTTTTTTTATTGTTATTTAATGTCTCTCTATTTATGCTTCCAAATATCGGTGTTAATCAGCGACGGAGGTCTACAATGTGTTTGTAAACAAAGCACATGTAAATTATTACAGCGGTGCTTGTGTCAATCGGCCGAGACCGGGATTTGAACTCGGATCACCAAGTTACTAGTCCTGCGCTCTAGCGATCGAACCATCGTAGGCCTCAATTTGCTCAAGTTACTTTCGAAGTTCTTTTCCAAAAAAATTGATAGTTTTGACTGGTATATTTCTGTCCTGTTACATAGCAGATTTAGTACATAGAAAATTTTAGACTCCTCCGTTCATGATAAGCCTAGACTGAGATTGAAAAATGAACTTATTGAATTTTATAAATAGTACTAAATGTAAGAACAAGTCACATTATTAATCCTTCAATTTATAATAAAAAATTATTTTTATATGATTACTATCCACAATATCTTTTTTTGTAAAATAATTATGTATAAATATCGATATATGTTTAAAACCTGGATATGATCAAGCAATTTTCTAAAACTAAATAGAAGGGTCTGCGATATTCGTATTTGATTATGTCTACATTGATTAAGGCATCGCTGATTAATTCTAAACTGAGTATGATATAGATGCAGCTCTGGAACTGTCGATAAAGGCATTATTTTTGGGCTACGCCATCCGCTTAACCCATATAGATCTGTATCCCTTCTTTAAGCCGTCTTTTGTGGTCCTCAATATTCTTGAAATAGAAAAACACTCTGGACTACTTCTGCGATTTATCCAGCATTATTTGAATTATAGTATCAGACTTAAACGTGCTTATGTTAAACCTAAGGTACATTTTCAAGGCAAAACGTTTCACACTGGAAAAAAATGTGGAAGGCAAATTGTTTGGAAGCGCTATAGTAAGCGCAGGCTGGATTAGGTACCTTCCTCATCTTGCTGAAATATCGGCATTCCATTACGGATACCCTCGCGAATTTCATCCAATAAAACCTGGCCTTACAGCATACAGATGGAAAGTGATGTACTCATGATTGCTGGTTGTATAATTCTTAATCATCTGTCTTGGATTCACGAAGCTAGGCGGTCTGAGGCTAAGGTAAATAACTCTCCGCCCGCTAGAGCACATTGACGCCATTCTCAATTTAAGTTGTTTGCATTGAAATCTCCGGCTACGGGCAACTCACCTTTCATTTCTCTGACATTGTCTTCCAGGTCATCAAGTATAGTCTGACAGTCACCTATGGCTTCGACTGAGGTCAGGCAATAATTACATACGTGATGCAGTTAAACGTCATCCAATGATAGATATTTCCAGATCTATAAGCTGCGACTCTGTTCATTATTCGGTTGGGAATCTAAATGGCTGCCATGCCAAAACCATCAGCCTATCATGCTGACTCTTCTCTATTCCGTTAATGTGCGCAGATGATGATAAGTCAACCCATTCTCGCGGCAGAGTTGAGCCAGAATTGATGAGCCAGCCGCCTGCAATTAACATTTGCTTTCAGAACTCTCACCATTATCTTTCTTCAATGGAGCCCCGCGAAAGGTCGGCCAGGTAATGGAATCGATTGGTTTCGTCCCTTTAATCTCCAGCATGTCTTTGATAACCTGACAGTTTGCTTTCGAAGAGAATTAGTCACCTCTTTCTACCTAGGTGTCTCAGTTCTCCGATACTGCCGATCTGGTATGTCCCTTTTCGTATCATTTTAGTAAGTGTTCACTGATTTTCGAGGTTCGCGTTTTTCACTTCCATTAACATCTCTTCCACCTTTGTAGGTCGAATGGATCTTATATCCGCATAAGAATCCTCATGCTTAATCCCTTAACGTATAGTTCCAAGAACGACTGCATAGCTCTTGGTTGCAATTAGCTTAATGGCTATTTCAGTTATTTTTCTCCTTCTCTTCTTTGTTTTTTGCTCCCTCCTGGATGGTAATTTCTTGAGTTCCCCGCTTTATGATTAATGCATCACCGTTTATAATAACTACATATTCTATATGTAGTTAGTATACTAAAGGCATTCGTTTAATATTAAATCAGAATATTATGTAACCGTTAGGTATGAAAATAAGCTTTTAAATTCATCAAAACTTTTACATATATTAAATATTTTAATTAGTTAAAGTAGTTCATTTTTTTTTATCAAATCGAAAAAATTCGATTAACAACTTAAAATTGAAGAAAATATTGGAAATTTAACAAAAATAATTTTTCAACTCTTTAATCTTGAAACCACAATTTGAACGGGATTTCTCTGCTCTGGTGCTGTAAAGTACATTAAAGCAAACAATATTGATGTGTTAGTTGATGTAATAGTGAGTTAGTCGATAGTGTTTCTATTATCAGCGACTTATTTTCCTCAATCGTAATTTGTACGCTTATGTTAACTTATGTAATTTTTAATACATTTGTTTTTGCTGATGTTTTATAAATCTTTATTTTTTCGTTAGTTCGTTGATTCTGACTTCTGCAGGAATATATCGACCGTTGAATAAAGTTTAGCTCATCTCAAACAGTCCACAGAAAGATTAGAATATTTGAAATTCGTTTTGTAGAACTACCGTATTTTTACTTATGAGATACTACTTTTTACTTCAAATAGTTAATTGAAGAAGAAAAAATCAAAAAAATAATTTTGTTTGAACAAAACCAACGTGGATTTTAAAGCTTTGAACTTCTAATGCTGCGATTCTACCTCGGTTCATTGCTCATTCGTCAGTCATTGATATTATGTGATAAATCTCATTTGTAATTAGTACTAGATGTACCATGCACTTTTGCATAATTGTGCTTCAAAAAATCTGAATGTTAAATCATGTATGGTATATTTTTTAACAGAATAAGTTAGTTAATTGTAAGTTATAGAAACGATGAAATTATATAATAAATTAATAATTCAGTATATTATAATTATAAATTTGTTATTATAGGCAAACGAGGTTAATTGTTTTTTAGTTTATTTATACAAACTTAGTAATGTATAAATTATATCTAAAACAAAATATCTAAAACAATTTACATGGGGAAGGGAAAATTTAAAACGTCAAAATAGAATGAAACTCATGAAAAAAATTTCATTTAATTTAGATACAATTCTTTATTTATTATCTTTGAAAATGGTTTTATTTATTATCTTTGAAACAAACATGAACGTGAAGTAAACTCTTGACTGCTATAAGAATTTAACTTTGATATCGATCATACATCCCTTTGTACCAGATGATTGCCTATACAGTACATTAAAACTCCAAAGTTCTATATCGTCCATACAATATTCGCGTCAGAACAATTTAAAATTTCCAATTTTACTTTTTTACGACGAGGGCTAGGCTTGCTAAATCCCCTCGAACGAAAGATACAGACTCCTTCGCACCGTTCACACGTGCAATTTACACTGCCTTCTTTTATGAGACCCCTGCGTCCGCCTATATTACCCGGCATTTCCAATATATAGAAATAAGTGCGCGGATTCACCACTGAACTTTTTTTAAACGCATACCATGTGGTACTAGCACAGAGACGGTTGGTTAGTTCTGCATCTCGCTCTCACTCTCTCTCTTTCTCTCTCTCTCTCTTCCTCTTGATCGCACGCTCTCTTTCTCCCTCTCTTTCCTTTTACATCTAGGAGTACAAATATACATATATCCATCTATCTATATATTTTTTCCCGTAGATTTCGGGGCAAGAGAGAAAAACGAAGACATCGCGAGGAGGAGAAGAGAAGTCTTAACGGCTCGATTGGGATTTACCTTTTACTGTCCCGAGGGACATGTCCTCGCATCGGACCTCTCGGTAATCGAGTTCGATACGCGTGATTTCTTGGACACAATTGGAGGGATATATACCTATATATATATATATATATATATATATATATATATATATATATATATATATATACAGTAATGTTGTGCTTGCTCTCTAACAAGAGAGAAAAAGAGATAGAAAGAAAGAAATAAAAGAAAGAGAGAGACAGCTAGAGAGAGAGAGAGAGAGAGAGAGAGAGAGAGAGATTTAGAGATGAAGAATTGGGTGCTGAATGGGTGTGCGGAAAAGATAAAACTGCTGGGATTCCTTTCGTATCAGAGAGCAGGGGAACGATTCGCAACCGAGGAGTCAAGTTCTTTTTATGCAGCAGCTTTTCAGAGCCAGGTTTGTCAGTCGGAAAAATTGCCCGTTGGGGAGGTTTGAGGATCTGCTTCGATGCTTTAGAATGCAGATACGGTGATGAAAGAGAAAACCGATTTCCTTTTTTGCAGAAAATTTTTAACAAATCGTCGAATCGAAACAAGTGCTTTGGGCTCAACGCTGTATTTTTGTTATTAAATCAGCTGAAAAAATTTTATACAATTAACTAAAATAAGTTTTTGACCAATGCGTTTGAGAAAACATGAATTTCTTGTTATACTATTCAATATAAGTTATATTATATACGTTCAACAATTCAGTATAATTTATATTATATATGAAGAAAGATGTTTTTAAACGAACTGAAAATATTTGAGTAAATATATTACAAAACGTTTACCTATAGTATGAATCTTTTAATCGTTTAAAACGAATGCAAGATCTATTTAAAGTAAATTAAGAAATATTCAAATCTCATATATATATATATATATATATATATATATATATATATATATATATAAATTGTTCTAATATTCTTATACATTTTGAACTTAAACGCATCTCCGATAGTGTAAATATTTATATCTCATTGTTGCATTTCACGACTTGAGTGTGATATTTATCAGGCTTGAAGCTAATACGAACAATGTAAACAACAAACTCACTGGCCTGATTCAAGAGTGTTTCGCGACAAGGTATATGAATCACAATCGAATTGCGCGCGCAGTTTATCATGCTTTTTAAACGAACAAAGATTGACATTCTTACCCATGGATTTACTCTGCAGGAGACTATATAGGATCGTTTTCTTGTTGCTCTCTGTCTCTGGCTCTGTCTCTCTCTCTCTCTCTCCTATTCGTGCCCCTTCAATATCGATGCGCAGACAGCGAGAGAGACACACACATAATCCAGCTCTGACAAGCACTGCCGACAGTCGCACAACATGAGATACTTCACGATAGCGAAACGCATATAAATTAGAAACGAAAAGCGCGCTGTCGACGAAATATTTTGGAACAATCTTTCGATGTTTGGAAAAATAGCATATAGAAATACCAGGATAAAATAAGCGATTACGTTAAAATTCTGAAGTATATTTCTGACTGGAACAAACTTAAGTGAAATGCAAATGTAGGTGCTAATTAATAGAACGATAAAATTGTCAGTATATGTTTCTAGTCTTATACATTATATATAATTTTTATACTTCATTAAACTTTTATTTATTTTAGATACATAAATACCGTTTTATAGTTTCTAAAAACTTTCGCGATAATGATAACTTCCATTTTAAAAAATACATTTTTAAATATAATCATAAATAAAGCTGAAGTTTGAAATATTACTAAATTTCTTAGGACGTTTTTCGATAATTCAGTGATTACAGAATTTATATTCAACGATTTTTATTAAATCAGTATTATCTAAAAGTTAGTATTTATTGTTATTTTTATGATATTAAAACAACACAAAGTTAATTTTCAACCTAAATATAAATGGTACTAAATAAGAAGACAAATATTGTAAAAACGACAATCAAAAATTCTGCCAATACTAATTTCTGCTAAAATTGTAAGGATGCATAGATAATATATGTGTGTGTGTATAAAATCTGCAAACCTTTCAAATTAATTATTATTAATTATACATTACTTCTTGTACATTAATTTCTTTTATTTTTATGAATCTCATTTTTTTCAAATTGTTCAAACGTATAAATGCATGAAAACTCCACATGCCGTTATAATACGGTTGTTAGGGATTTCAGCACACTATTCGAATTAGGAAAACGTTTAAGGTCGTATTGTAACTGCATTACTTGTACTGGCCTGCCGATCCTTGCATTCACAAGAGAGTTTTGTAACTCTTTTTCTTCTTTTAGTTCGTTTCTGTACTTTATACGAAAAAGGTCGCTGCAAGTTGTAATAGGTATATATATATATATATATATATATATATATATATATATATATATATATATATATTGCGACGAGACAATAGTCTCGCGCAGAAATTATAATATTGTAAATAAGTCACGAAGTCGCGAGCGGCGCGGGGGGATAAAGCGCCGGCAGCGGCGGGGATGAGCGAGCGCTCTCGGGCCGCAGGCGGCTCGAAGAGCAGCGGCGAGCGATAATTCGCGAATCAATTCGCGAATTCTCGCGAGCGGCGACGGCACTGCCTAATACTAAGGCGCGGTACAGTGCGGTAAGGGGAGAGCGAGCGCTCTCTCTCAATTCTCAAATAGAGCCGCACTGACTGCGAAAATTCAGTGTGCCAGCGACCTTGAAACTGGCTTTTCGAGGGGGACCTGTCGTCGGCGCGATAGCGGCCGACAAGTCTCAGCACACTCGGGGCGAGACGCGAACACGAAATAGATAATAAATAAAATTTTGTAATTACGCTCATGCGGAGCGTTAAATTTAAGTTAGAATAAATTATTTTAAATTTTGTACATCATAAAGTAAATATATTTTATGATATTTTTTATTTTGTTACAGCGGATAATGGCGCGATAAAACGGGTGACAGAATAGCGGCTAAGCTATCAAATGGCCGACAAATAAGATAGTTTATTAGTTTATTTTATTAAATTTTGTTAATCATTTTTTATTAAATTATGTTAAATAAATTTGTTATTATTTAATAAATTAAAATTTATTTAGGTTCCGAATTCAGCAACGAAAAGAAAAATTAAAATTGCAAATAAATTAAATAAAAATCCAATTCAAACTCTGGCGGGTTGAGCGAGAGTGAGAATTGGATTTCGCGGGTTCGGCGTGTACTAGAACAAACTTGGTGGCGGGTTGAGCGACCAAGGGCCTAGGCATGTTGAGCGTGGGCCAAAGTATAGTACACACCGTAAAAATTTAAAACAAATTATCTTGCACAAACGAACCTAGTGGCGCGTTGAGCGACTAGGGGCCGAGGCGGGTTGAGCCGGAGCCACTCGTTTATGCAAGTTAAAACGAATCGAACATAGCCTTTGGTGGGGTGAAAAGAACCCGATGGCGTGCTGAGCGATCGGGGCCGAGGCGCGTTGAGCCGGAGCACGAACTAGCTCTAACCAAAGTGCTCATGTTACAATATATATATATATATATATATATATATACTAGCATCCCCCGTCTCGGCTTCGCCCGAGATAATAATTTAACCGATTTCATAAATAATTCAATAATATCTAAGTAAAAAGTATTCTATATATACAAATCTATATTTCTATAAATAATATATTTCTATAAATTACCTATCGTCGCTTCTGTATTAAAAGCTGCTTCAGTGGAAAGTCCACTTCAAATATTTGATCTTTTGTCGACCATTTTATACTATATATATATATATATATATATATATATATATATATATATATATATATATATATATGCATAATAAATATGGCTTCGATGGAGAAATTATACTTTCAAGTTCGAGCGGTAGAAAAATATGTCTAAGTGTCTCAAGACGACGTTTACAGAGAGTATCATGTTCGGACAATAGGAAATGTCTCGGGACGATTACTATAGAGAATTTTGTATTGGGGAGGTAGAATACAATTTCCAGCTATCCAGAGACGACTCTTACTGAGAGTGTACGTGTTCGTGAATCTCTTCGAAGTCGTACTGACATACGTGGACATTGTTTCCGACCAACTATACACGACACTCCCCGTAGAAGTTGTTCCAAATCATTTGTAAATCACATTCTATCATCCGAACACGAAATTTCCCGTAGAAGTCGTTCCAAAACATTTAGAAATCGCATTCCATCATCCGAACACGAAACTCCCCGTGGAAGTTGTCCCGATATATCTGAACATCGTTTTCTACCAACTAAACACGATATTTCCAGTAGAAGTCGTCTCGTCATATTTGGACATCATCTTCTACCGTCCGAACACGAAACTCCCTGTCAAAGTCGTTCCAAAAACATTGGCAAATCGTATTCTATCATCCGAACATGAAACTTCCCGTAGTTGTTCCGACATACCTAAACATTGATTCCTACCAATTAAATACGATAGTCCTAGTAGAAGACGTCCCGAGAATCTTCCAATAGATATCGATTTCTTCATATCTGGACGTCGTTTTCTATCAACTAAATACAATATTCACCGTAGAAATCACCCAGAGACATCTATATATGGCATTCTATCATCGGAACACACAACTGCCTATAGGAATCGTCTTAAGGTAACGGGATATCAGTAGAAACAGTTGGATAGCAATATTTCTCAGTAGAAACCGTATTTAAAAAATATATATACATATATATATATATATATATAATATGTATAATATAATATACAGAGAATATATATATTATAATATATAGAGAATATATATATATATATATTTAATATATTATTATATATATATATATAGTTTCGAGGTTATTGGTAAATAACCCTATTTCGCCATCATTTCTTTTGTTCAAACTAAAAAAACATAGTCTCTTGTCGCAATTCTGAAGTTAATATAACGTATAAAACCAAAAATATAATTTGTCGTCACAAACTATATTCAGTATGATTTGGCATAAAGAACCATTTTATAAGAGAAGAACAGAAAAAACAGAGAGAGAGAGAGAGAGAGAGAGAGAGAGAGAGAGAGAGAGAGAGAGAGAGAGAGAGAGATAGAGAGACGAAGACAGATATTCCCACGTAGGAGAAAATAAAATTTACAAAAATTAAAAGATATCCGTAAGGTATGAGATTAGTGGCAGAATAACCTGAAGAACAAAAAAGGCAATACCGACTAACATCACACCTTCTTTAGGATACGAATCCCAAAGTTGGATATGAACATTCGTTTGAGCTAAACTGGTATTAATAGTTTAAGCGGACTACTTTGAGTTGATGTTCGTAATTTAAGACGCCACCTAGTGGCGACTGGTGAAACTGAATGTTCAAACAATTAACTTAATTTATTGATGAAAGTAAAATGATTTTTAATAAAAAACATAGCCTATGTCCTTCCCAAGATAATATAGAATCTATATGTCAAATTTCAGAACAATCGTGTGACGTCTGGGCATATTCACCCTTTCGTCCACATCAGCTTTATCCGAAGTACACACGTATATTTTTATATAATATACCTATGCCTTCGATGTACCCTGGCTTGTTTTTGAGCCTGGAGTTTCCTCCACTAGCTCGGGAACATCATATCAAGCAATTGAATAGGAAAAATAACAATTCTATTTTAATTTTAATATGCTTCCTATGCTCGTTAAGATAAACCGGAGTCCAAGGGCTTCACTTGAATACGGATTCCTTTTCTTTCAAAAGTATCTCTTTAAAATGTATATATATTTGCGTGCAAAAAAAAGGGGGCATGTACAGTCCTACGATGTAGAAGGACCAATCACTGCTCCGGATGAAATGGAAACAGAATTTCGATATTCGGCTGTTGAACACACATACACACATACAAACACACACACACACACACACACACACACACACACACACACACACACACACACACACACACACACACACACACACAGAGAGAGAGAGAGAGAGAGAGAGAGAGAGAGAGAGAGAGAGAGAGAGAGAGAGAGAGATGCTGATATGACGTTTTGGACACCTGGGAGATTCTTCGAGACTACTGCCTGCCTGACTGCTACTGACTTCCTGACCGACTGCCTGCCACTGTTACTGCCTGGCACTGACTGCCTATTTTGTGGAAAATTCAAGACTTTATATACCCGATTTTCCTATCACTATCCGCAATCCCTCTCTGAGCTCTTCGTTTTTATAGCTTATTTTATTACTTTGTTGATTTTTCTTATTACTGGCCTTAATATTAATATAATTTTATAATGTTTATTAGGAGCGCTTGTTATGATTTTTATGCCAACTAATCATTTTATTTATAATATGGTTTAGTTCTTAAAAGTAGTAGTTTTACCGCAAATTAAACATTAAAAATTGTAAACTAGCGCATAGCCAATTTATACATTGCACTACATAAAAGGCCTTCATCGGAAAAACATATGCTTCTGACGTATGAACTTGCGCAAGTCAAACGCCTTATTACGGCAGCTATTACGAAATTGTTTTTCTCGCCCAAATAGTTTTGATTATTAGTCAATTAGATTTGGTGATTTTAGTTTAGACTTATTTTCTCGATTTTAAATTATTCGACACGCAAATCTTAATACATATTTATTATTGTTCGTACAACTAATACGCACTGCAAAATATTTATATATATACTAGCATCCCCTGTCTCGGCTTCGCCCGAGATAATAATTTAACCGATTTCATAAGCAATTCAATAATATCTAAGTAAAAAGTACTCTATACATAAAAATCTATGTTACTATAAATAATTGACCGTAATTTACCTATCGATGCTTCTGTATATACAGTATGTATATACAGAATGTACAACCGTATTTAATACACACACGTATTCATATTACATACGGCTTCTATGAGGAAAATTGTACTTTTGAGTTCGAGCGGTAAAAAAAGATATCCAAGTGTCTCGAGACGACGTTTATAGAGTATCATCTTCGTAATATAGAACATGTCAAATGAATATAGAAAATGAATCTCTTTATAGAAGTATCTTAAACACTCCCCGTCGAAGTCGTTCCAAAACATTCCGACATCTGATCCCACTATCCAAACACGAAACTCCCCATAGAAGTCGTCCCGTCATACCTGGACATCGTCTTCTACCGTCCGAACAGACAACTCCCTGTAGAAGTCGTCCCATCATATCTGGACATCGTCTTCTACCATCTGAACACGAAATTCCCCGTGCAAGTAGTCCCGTCATATCTGGACATCGTCTTCTACCGTCCGAACACGATATTCCCCGTGGAAGTAGTCGCGTCCTACCTGGACATCGTTTTCTATAGGCCGAACACGATATTCCCCGTGGAAGTAGTCCCGTCCTACCTGGACATCGTTTTCAATCGTCCGAACACGAAATTCCCTGCAGAAGTCGTCCCGAAGCGCTTGGACATCTTATCCCACTATCCAAACACGAAACTCCCCATAGAAGTCGTTCAGAGACATCTGGACATCGTCTTCTACCGTCCGAACACGAAATTCCACGTGGAAATCGTCCCGTGATACCTGGACATCGTCTTCTACCAACTAAACACGGTACTCCCCGTAGAAGTTGTCCGGAGAAAGCTAGCATCGCTTTCTAACGACTAAACACAATACTCCCCGTAGAAGTCGTTCGGAAAGACCTAGATATCGTATATATATAAGGACCTTTACTCAAATGTTTTTTTGGGAAAATTAAATATATATATAATTTAGCAACCTTGTCTAGGGTGTCGGGAGGGGGGAGAAGAGGAACCCAAGGGTTTAACGTGGATTACCCGATTAGTGGGTGTTGCAGTTGTTTATAGCTGCCTATAGCATGCGCGTCTGTGCGCTCTATACCTCTCATTCTCTCTCTCTCTCTCTCTCTCTCTGATCTGACCATCTGCTTCGATGCTGTGCGGGGCCTAGCGCAGCTGTGTGTTTATACTATATACATTACAAATCGTTGGTCAAGTGATTACCTAATTCGCCAATTTTTTATATTTTTGTCGAATTTGCCAAAAAAAAAAAAAAAAAACCTATGACCTATTCCTGACTGTGTAGAAGACATGGTTAAATTTTGAACGCGATCGGTTCAGTAGTTTCGGATTTTATCCATGACAAACAAACACACATACATTCATTTATATATATATATATATATATATATATATATATATATATATATACTTTAATGTTTATATATTTGTTATATATTTTTATAATATATTTTTTTTATATTTTTTAAAATTAATATTATTTTACGATAACTATTTAGCTCGATGTTACAATCCGTTCAGTAGTTTTTTCGTTTATCGTGTACAAACAAAAACACGCTTTGTCTTTATAAATTAGTATGATATGATATGATATGATATGATATGATATGATGTAGATATATATATATATATATATATATATATATATATATATATATTTGGCAGCTAGTAATAAAGTATTTTTAAACACATTATATTTATTTCACATACATTAACACAAATTATTAATCATTGCATCTATACATTTTTCCCATTGTTCAGAAAAATTGTGGATACCATTTCCATGAAATATTTTCTTTTTCTTCGATAACTATTAAATTAATACTTTAAATGTGTCTTTCACCTGTGTAGTGGTATAAGAAAGCACGTTGTTATGTTGCAAGATAACTTTGCCATCTCTTTAGACCCATTTCTACTGTAATGTATTTCTGGTGCTACTATTGCACCAGAAATACATTAAAGTTCAGTATCTTCTTGTAAACGGTTAAAAACAAAAATTTAGCCGGATCATAGTTGTAGTTTGATTTTAAGAGTGTGCGAAAGCAAGTGTATCGGTTGATTTTCGAAAAAATGGAGAAAGAACGATATTGGTCGATGAGTCGATTCTTGTTTTTAGAAGGAAAATCATGCAGTGAAATTAAAGAACGCTTGGATGCCGTGTATGGGAATGCTTCTTCTTCGATGGCGACTGTTAAATTTTGGTATAACAAGTTTCAACGTGGTCGTACCTCGGTTTTTGATGATCCACGCCTAGGTGTTCCAAAAAACGTGACAAAAATCCACGATATCGCTTTGTGAGACCGCCGATTAAAGGTACACGAAGCTGTGATAATAGGGTTCTCAGAAGAACGCATGTAGCATATCCTGCATAAGATTTTAGGCATAAGGAAGCAGTCAGCAAGGTGGGTGCCGCGTTTGCTGATTGCAGAGCGCATCAGTATGATCAGTTCAGATCAGTGTTTGGATCTCTTCAATCGTAATCCAAAAGAATTTTTGCGTCGTTATGTGACCGTCAACTAAACGTGGATTCACTAGATACTCCAGAAACCAAGTAGCAGTCAAAACAGTCAACCTTACTCGGTGAACCTGCTTCGAAGAAGGCGAAGACGGTTCCGTCGGCCGGAAAGATGATGGCCACTGTTTTCTGGGATTCTCAAGGTGCGATTTTTATTGACTATCTGGAGAAGGGCAAAACGGTTACAGGACAGAAACTATTAAGCCGATTTCATGCCGTGTTAAAAGAAAAATTTCTCCATTTTTCTAAAAAGAAAGTGCTTTTCTACTACGATAATGCACCGGCTCACATTTCTGCACTCACCACGGCTAAATTGGTCGAATTACGCTACCAACTGCTGCCTCGCGCACTGTATTCTCCAGATTTGGCTCCGTGCAACTTTTTTTTGTTTCCCAACCTAAAAAATTTGCTCGCCGGGAAGAGATTCCACTCCTATAACGAAATAACGGTCGTAACAGAGGCCTATTTTACAGACCAAGAGAAAACAATTTTTCAACGGGGTTAAAAAATTGATATACCGCTTTACCAAGTGTATTCAACTAAAAGGAGACTACATTGAAAAATAAATTTTATTTTTTGTAAAATTTTAGTCTTTTCATTTATGAGCTAGGTACTTATCAAATGATCAACGTATAACCTTCAATTTACATACTGTAAAGTTTTAGAACCCAATCTAGAACCGAGACTGTCCATTGCCAAGATATAATACTGTTTTATTTCGATATTAGTTTTACCTTTGCAGACATAAATTGTTTATAATTTTATTATTTAAAATATTCTTCTTTCTTCATGGCCAAGGTAATATATAAGGATTTTATATAATATTTTATATATATATTTTTTAATACATAAGAGTCCCTGATGAGGAGCCGTAGCGAGCTCGAAACGTTGGACTGGATCTTCTATTAGGTAACGGTGTTGGGGACAGTCAGACTGCACTCTACTAACAACAAAGCTTTCAGATAATATTTTATTTTCAGATTAGTCTACGGGGGTGACTGTAAACAAGGATAGTCTGACTGTCATTATAATTTTTAATTTAATTTTCATTTTTATTATTTTTATATATTGATGTATTAATGTTAATGTAGATATGTATTGATATTGTTACATATTGTTTTCTATTGATTTGATTGGACTGTAAGACCAATGAACAAAAAAAATATTTATTAATTCATATGGATTTTCTTTAAAAAATACAGATTTTTATACTATCCAGTTTATATAAGAGTCAAGTAACTATTGTAAGGTAAAAATTATCATATTAATAAATAATAGTTTTGAATTAGACAGAAATTAAAATTACTTCGTCTAATCTAAACCAAATCTGACACCCGCATGTCAAACCCTGTGCTTATTAGTATTTCATACAGATGATCGTAAAGAAGGAAGGTCCGTTCATGATGACTGCCAATGAATTTCTGAAGAAAAAAATAGACGAATTGAACTACTTTTACGTTAGAAGCAAATTATGGAAACTAGGAAGGGAAGAAAACTATGGAAGCAAATTTTGAAAGCCAAGGAGGTAAGTAAAATATTCAGTGTCTCCGGACAGTGTAATCCGCGATGGAAAAACTGGCCATGGCGACCTTCGAACGAGTTACGCTTCTTGCAATATTGATGTTCGTCCACTTCGAGAGCTGCGAGCACTGCGTGGTTATTATACATAGCGATGCAAAAAGAATCGCTAGAGAGCCCAACAACGCAACCACATAACAATCCATCGTAGAGAAGATCGAGCTGTATATCGCAGGCGTGCGTATAGCGCAGCTCTTTCCCTTCTGCGCTTGCATCAGGACAAGAGGGGCGGACGCGGCAAGCATGATTGACGAGCGCCTCGATTTCCGGCAACGAGGGCGGGAGCAGCTCTATACTCGCGAGAGCGGTGGTGGCATTCCATTGCGCGCCGCCGCGCCGAGGCTGCGCACAGCCACTTTACGCCGAGCGCGCGCGAGCTCCTGTGGATAACATAGAGCCCAGCAAGGGACATAAACTCGCGGCGGCACTGTTGGTGGTGGTGCTGCTGTGCCGGGTTATAGGGTCCCGTAAATCATCGGGATATAGTGGCACTTGCGCGTCGGGCTTCCGTCGAGAGCCAGGGCTGCCGCTCTCTCTCTCTCTCTCTCCCTCTCTCTGCCTCCTTCTACTTCCTTTTCCCCATCTCTTTCTCTCCTTCTCACTTGCATTAAAGAACGAGTGCTCCCGGGACCACTGAGAAATTACGCTTCTCGTGTGTACGCTCGCGCTTGCGTGTTACAGCAGGGTGCGTAGCGCGGGAACGAGAGAGGGAGAGTGAGGGATATGCGCTAGCGGGAGCCTGTCTAATTTACAATGGCGATTCTAGCGGCGAAATAAGGGGCATCAAAGTGTGGCCTTTACAGCCTCGTTTAACCAAATTCCAGCTTTTTCCCTAACCCTCTCCGCCCCCATCCGCAGGGTACTTATTTGTGTACCTAAGGCGGAATTCGAAATTAGATGCAGTTTATAGACACGGGAAAACGAGCCTTTTTCTTGGCATTTTCATTTGTTTGTTTTTTAAGCGTCCAATGGTTTAATTTTTTTACTTTTCTACGTGCTATAATCGCGAAATATTCAAGAACATAGCTCAAGAATGAGATAAATTCTTTTAGTGCAATTCAAATTATTTGATTTTTTTTACATTTAGTAGAAGATTACAGAAATGATAAAATTACAAGCTCCTAGCTGTATTTTAATCATATTTTTCTCATGCAGTTGAAATGAAAAGCTTAAAATTCCTATTACACTATTCCATTTATTATGTGTTATGAGGAAAATGTATCAGATTATTTTATATCAACTAATGGAACAAAATATGAGTGGGCAATAAACGTCTGAATGGTATATATATATATATATATATATATATATATATATATATATATATATATAAGATAAATTATTTCATTAATTTAGAGAATGAATGTATCAGAACGTAGTCTAGACAGATAAAATTTCATTTTAAATTTAAGTATTTAAATTTAAATATTTGAATAGTCTAGTGTACTATTAATATTAATACATTAAACAAATTTTCGAGTATCCTGATAATTACATTGTATATCTTACTACTTCTACTAAGAACATGATGTTTATTGTTATTAAAAATGAAAGAATTATAAGTAGAGAATATACTTGTGTAATATTGTATGTAATGCCAGAAAAAGGCCTGGATGTTCGATTTCAAGGTTACAATGATTCGTAAAAAAAATAAGATTTTGATTTTATAAACGTAGATAGATAATCTTCAAATTCATTACCAACAGTAATGACTAGTAGAATTACATAAATCTTTTTTATAATTAGATTATTAGTAATTATTAAAAATTTATTTCAAAATTGAAAAATTGTAGATAACAATTAGATTAGACGATATCGTAACTGACAGTAAAGTAATATCGGCAATAAAAATTTTAACACATAAATTAGATTCTACTGTAAATTTAATAGATACAGGAAAAATATTTTAAAGTCAGTTTATAAGAATATTCAAAACTATTGAGCCAAATTTATTTTTAGTTATGGTAACTATTATGGATCCAATTAAAAGATGAACTATCTTTGCAATCAGCAATATTAGGTCAAATGATAAACCATTAGTTTGTTCAGATAATTTTTCGATAAGTATATTATTATATATTACTCGTAATATATCAGATCAACAAATTAAATTTTAAAAATGTTGAAATGCCTGAATATTTTAAGTGTCAATTCAGTTAAACAATCAGCCTTAAAATTTTTTATTTACTTTAGGTATTCTGTGAAGCATCCCGTGCAGAAATATACTCGGTATATCCCTAGTTCGGGCTAGATCCTAGTCAGTATTATTGATGATTTCCTCATGTAGGTAAATCTCGCCAGATCCGAGTTAGATTTCCCTTCGATCATCTAATAATCATCTTATATTAATTATTACTTTCTCGAATTTGTTCAGATTTCCTTATCTTTTATTGATTTTAGAAAGAAATACGTGTTTCCACTAGTCAAAATTTTACAAGTAGAAAACTTAAGGAAATGATCAGGCTTTCTATCTTGGATCTAGTCAGATTTCCTTAACTTCTCCCTACTTTGGAAAGAATGGCGTTTTTCTAGGCAGAATCTGCCAAGTAGGAGAATTCAGGAAATGGTTAGACTTTCTATTTGGATTCTAGTTAGATTTCCTCAACATTTTCTAATATTGGAAAGAACGACGTCATTTCCAATCAAGACCTTATGTGTACGAAAATTAGATATTATTTATATATATATATATATATATATATATATATATATATATATATATATATATATATATATATATATAATAAATAAGTGCGCGCACGCGCGTGTATATATATATATATATATATAGTATATAAACACCCGCAGATCTTTCCAACATGGGAAAGAATTTAAAAAATTGATTTCCTATGTATGTTTTATCTTGTGTTTATAAAATTATTATATTATCTTAAGTGCTTTACGGTCATATACAAACTATAGTATAGTAATCCCACATTGCGTTTTAGCATAGTGCATAATGCGTTAGCTTGCGAATCGTAGGGTCTCGTCGTGGGTTCTCGATACTCAGCGGAGGTCGGAATTTTTTTCATCGAATAAAATATTATATTTGTTCAGCAGAGGTGTTTTAAACATTAAAATTTACAATAATTAGTGTATAAAAAAATATATTAATAATTATTAATTGTTATTGTAAATCGTAATACGTAATAGTCCTATAGAAAATAATTTATGAATGCTAATTAAATGGTATGCGTCACCTAAATACGTAAATATATTTTTTTATTTTAAATAAATAAATATTAAAGAGTCAAAAAAATTATTGACTTAATCGAGGAAACAAAATTAGAATAACCATTATGTATGGGGGTATTTTAAGATTTCTGGGGGATAGAACTCTCAGTTCTAGTTTCTAGTTGGTATACTACCAAACCCACCCTCGCTAAAGCTCGTTTCCCATTTAAACACCAAATCTATTTGAAAACACGTGGGGGGGACAAATCGGGACCCACCGTTTAGCCGACTAACACCCACCCCCTGGGCGCCCCCAGCCCCTTAGATGTTCCTTTTGGTGTTTTCGCATTATCCCCACATTTTGATTAGGCAACGAAAACTCACTCTCTCAACTTCCCCCCCCCCCTGATTCAAATAGCCTTAATTGTCCGAGGAGAGAAATAAAGCTTCTACACACCAACGGGACTTGGATCCCCCCCACTCTCCCCCCCCCGAACGACCCCCCCCACGTATCTCAGATGCTTCAGTGCCCCACGCCATGCCCCATCCGCCTGCTGCCCATTTCTTGTTATTTCACCCACTCTTTCTGCCCACCTAGCGCACTCTCCTTCCCGTACGCACTCATTACGGATGTAACTCATTTAGCACCCTCAACTCCAACGCCCCACCACGTGCACCCCGTTTTAATGCCACACATCTCATATTAATATATTTTAATGGCGCTTTTGATATTCATTGGCATACAGTTTAAAAATTTCCCTGCCAAAAATATAACCTCCACTTCAACCCCTCCCCACCAGTCAGATCCGTTATTCCTGGACACCCACCCCCACACACGCCACCCACCGGCCCACTAAACACACTACCACCCCCCGCCCACCGCAGGCGGCCCCACGCCGCACGGCGGACAAACACCCTTCGTAGCGTCTAGGTCTTCATCCCTAGTGTTGCTCTTTCTCGCTTGCTGGGCATCAGCTTTTGATTCCCGGTCCTCCCCCCCAAAAAACCCTCAACCCCCCCCCCTGCACACCCCCACCCCCCAATCCACAAAAAAACCCAAACCTTTCTATCCGGTTTCCCTCCCCGCCAACCCACGGACGCACGCATCCCCAATACCAATTCGTGCCCTCATCCTCTTCCCCCACATTCAAGGATGGACACAATTATTGCAACTCCATCGACCTGACTCGCGATCACCTGAAATCTTTCACCCGCCCCGCCCCGTTGCAAACCTGTGTCTGATTTTCCCAAACATACACCCAGCCCACACGCATTCACATGATAATTGCCCATTGTTTTAATTCCGTAGTCATTTTGGAATATTGCTCTCCCTGTTGTCAAACTATAAGTGAGATTAAATATCGCCACGCATGCCCGTGTCACACAACCACAATTCCACCTGTGCCCCCCTTACCCCCCACTCACAAACCCTATCCAAGTCGCCATTCCGCTCCCCCACCCCCCCCTCCCGCCCCACGTGTGATATACCACAGGGACGAATGCGAGTCGTGACGACACACAAGCGGCCACCCCCAGGCTTCGGGCCCACTCAACCGTTTACAAACTTCCCTACCAGGGACCCCACACCCCGGATACCTCAACCCCACACCGTCCCCGACGATTAAATAATTAAAATCAAAAAGAAATTTTTTTATAATTTTAATTCGTTGTTCATTTTACTATTTTCAAAAAAGTCTTAACATTTTAATTTGTGATTATCGCAAAACTATACAAGGCCTGCTTAATCATTTAAGCTTCACATGCTTGCGTTCATAAAATTATTACTCCCTTATCATTCACGATCATTTAGTAAATACAAATAAAAGGTATTGTTGAAACAATTTACAAATTTATCCCGTATATACAAGTCTTTCATAAACCCTAACTTCTTACGGTTCCATCGTTATGTTGTCTAGACAAAGTTTAATATTTATAGTGCTATAATGTATTCCCGTTTGATTTTCAGCACTTTCTAAATTTACACGGAAACGTTCGTATATTTGTGGATGACGTGATTAAATAAGCGCAACGGCGTTACATAGTAGCGAATTAAGTTTAACATAAAAATATGTTGCTTCTGATAAATAGAGATAGATTTGGATATACACATATTAGTGACTATGATTCTAATTGAAGGTTGGCAATTGCATCTGCAATGTTAGAAGATGCGGCATTGCATTCGCTAAATTTATAAATGAATCAAGATCGAATTTGAGGAATGGTTTAGTGGACTAATACTTTCAGCCTTGGTTTTTAACAAATCTCGCAGCGAACGAAGCACAAAACTTGATTGCTAGATTAGTCAAACGAGTTTGTAAATGAAAATTTCTACTTTTGGAACGCAATTCGACGAAAAAATAAGATTTCTACAAAAAAGATGCTAATAAACCTATTTGCTTAAATGTATATTTTCGTAATTATTATAAATTCAAATTCGACTCATTAGAAATATGTTAGTTGGGTAGGCAAATACCTATTAAAATATATAATTAAGCTTAACTTCACATGATAATAACACAAGAAATGATTATTAAATATTATTTGGTAATTTGGAAATTTGTCAGTTTGGATAAATATACTGATATCATTAAATTGCAATTAATAATAGATGTTTACAGACAATCTATCGAATCATTAGCTTATTTTATTATCTTCCTCAATTCTTCTATAAGATATTATTTTAGTTTTGAATATATTGAAAAATGGAACGTACTTTGTCTATAACTCTAATATTATGTTCATCTTTCTTAGAATTTATAAAAAATTTATGTTAATGTTTTCATAAATTAAAAAGAAAACTAAACAAAAAACAAAAACTATAATTTGGCGACTAATCCAATATCACGAATGAAGTCATATTCAAAAACATAAATAGAAAAAAATAAGAGAAAATCTTAGTGATGGAATAATGGTAAGGGAAATTCTGAATGGAGCTAATTCTAATTAACATTAGAAAATGTTAAAACTGAAAACTTATTTTGTAATAACATATACATAAGAAGTTTTTCCACTTAAAGTCGTGATATCTTAAATATAATATGTAGTAACACATTAAAGGTAGAATTTTTATTAAAGCTATATAACTATGTAATTATAAGCTCTAAAAATATTTTTATTTCATAACGTGCATAATTGTTATTGATCCAATTTAATACTTCATTTGTATCGAATAATAATGGTTAGAATTTTCATTAGCATTTCCACTCAATGCTGAAGGATATGGATGTAATGTATTTGTTTATGGCATGAATTTAAAATTTTACCAAAGTTTTAGTTTTCAGTATTTCAGCATTATTAAAGAAAAATGATAAAAAAGAATTTCAAGATTGTATAAGAATTCAGCATATAGTTTTTCGAAGATCAACTATATCGATGTCGGATAAGGTTAAATAATTTTTCTATCTCGTTGACGCATACATATATACATTAGATCTGAAATTAGTGACTGGTGGAGACTGTCCATAAGTACATGAAACACTCATCATCGGGGTGCGCTCATTCGCGAGGTGAAATACCGTCTGCCAACCTGCCGAATGTCGGCCGCTCTCTTACCGATGCACGAGCTGAAGTAGCAAAAACAAAAAACAAAACGGAAAAAAACCAATCCTTGCAACAGCTGTCTGTGTCTGTGAAGCGCGCACTCTTTCGTGTCATCTGCGACGTCGCACACATTTCAAATTCGGTCCGCGCTCAGCTGGTTGGGAGCGTGAGGGGGATAGAAAGAGAGGGGGCGGACAGCAAAGTGTAACGACCGAGGTACAGAAAAGCCAAAAAAGGCCGTCGCGGACTCCTATGGCTGCTGAAGGATAGGAAGGGGCAGCGAAGGCTGCAGCAATAGCAACAGCAGCAAGGTATAACCGCTTCTCCCGCCTTCCACAGCGTAACCCTTTCGCGTATATTCGTGCACGGCTTCGCACATTCGCATCAGATCAAAAACGTGCGGCTCGCGGGAGCTGCACTATATATATATATATATATATATATATATATATATATATATATATATATATATATATATATATATCTACTAATAAGAGAGCGCTCTTGGCGCGCGTTGAATTACGAGGCTGCACGCGCGAGCCTGCTCCGCGTGTATATGCGCACGAGCTCATTCGACCAAACGAGCGATAATTACCGTCGTCGAGTAGCGCGCGCGCGGTAACGAGTCGTGCACGCGAGATACGTTATTTATGACTTTATTACGTGTGCCCTCCCTCCCTTCTTGTAATCGCGGGGCTCTTTCTGTCCGCGCGGATGTGTCTGGCTCTTTCGAGGCAGGCGCGAGCGAGCCATTCATCGCGGATGAGGTAAGCTCGTGTATTATCGATCGATGTATCGCAAAAAAGCATCGAGGAATGAAAGGTTGAGCGACCGTATATAGTTATAAACCGTATATAAACGTTTATAGTTATACATAAGAGGGAAGAAAGGGAGGTTTCTTCGATGTAACGCAACTGGGATACTTTGTTGCTTGTAGGTAGGAATCTATTGAGGTAACGCGCCGGACTCGATCGCGGGCGCACGCACGCGGCATTTTAATCGCTGGATAATAAATATTTCCAATTTAACGAGCGCTGTTTTATAGAGAATGTCGTGTTTTATTTATTATGTTTCATGTTTTATCAAGCCGTCGGGGGAGAAATTTCGATATTATATAGTATACGTAATATAATGCATCGAAGGGGCTGTAAAATGTTTTAATTAAAGTAACTATAGGTGCGAGGATTTTTCAGCACCTCTTGTCGGTGCTGTAAAATTTTTTTTAGTTTTTTTTTTTATTAAAAGTTACTGATTTGGAAAACATGTTCTTCGTGGATTTTCTCGAATTTCTCTAGGAGGTCACACGAAATCATATTTATACGTAGATACATGTACATAATCGCTTGAAATAATTTTATTTTATACTTTTTGAAGCATGATTAACAATAATTTAGATGAATTAATATATTATAATTGTTCATTGTTTATAGGTCTTTTAAATAATGAATTCTTATAAACATTAATTTAAAAATATTATTTTAAAAATAAAAAATATTACAATAATTTAAATAAAAGTCTTTTATCCGACTCTTGTATTAATTATTATTTCTGATTTTCGATCTTCAAAATAAAAATTACTTATTGTATTTTAATAATCGGGCATTTGTCAAATAAAAATTTATTGAAACTATTTATGGACTGCTTTAATAAAAATATCAATAGATCACATTTATTAATAATTTTAAATCACTTTTTCCAGAAATTATTAATTATTGAAGTTATTTAAAAATTTTAATTAAATTTAAATTGATATGTCGCCTGTGATGATCAAATTCTAAGCGTAAATGAATGTATATAGATATACTTCACTGTATGGGCCCGTAGAAGAAACATAGCAGTATAATAAGCATCTTTTATTTTATTTTGAAAATCTTAAAGTGGTCTTGACACTTAATTTATTAATAAAACCTCAAAAACATGAACAATGTTTACTGTTGATATGCTTTCTGTAATGTTTACTATTGCTATTTTTATGCTGCGAGTAAATAGCTTCTATAAATACATAACTTGGGCCTACTTCTGTTTCCGTTGGTGACATCGTTTGCAAAGTTGTATTCAAAATAGGTTTTAATTTTAAATTACAAAGAACTATTAATTAAACAATTATAACGTATAATGAAAAAATGTGTTACGAAGTACCAATTTGATCACTATAATTTAAACCTCGAATTGGAAGAGTTCCGGTTCTTTATTTGTTTCTCTTATTATATCGAATGTTAATATATCGAATACAATGTTCATTCTGTACAAAAGATTCAGTTATTATGCTAAAAAGGAGAGGCTCGTACATATGAATGTCAGATTGAGTTTGGAATAAGCGGGATAACTCTGATTACCTCCAAAATGATTCCAGATGTAAAACTTTCAGACTTAACGATGTCCTATGCACAAGATATGACGTACTTTCTATTTAGAATTAGTATTTTTCTAGATTAGTCAAACGAGTTTGTAAATGAAAATTTCTACTTTTGTAACGCAATTCGGCGAAAAAATAAGATTTCAACCAAAAAGGTGCTAATAAACCTTAAATGTATATTTTCGTAATTATTAGAATTTTAAGTTCAACTGATTATAAATATGTTGGTTGGGTAGGCAACTAACTATTAAAGCATATAATTAAGCCTAACTTCTAATGGTAATAAGGAAAAAATCACATATTTGTTAACTTAATAGAAGTTCACTATTAATAACACTTTTGCAAACAATGTTATTTCTACTTATAATACTGAAAAAATGAATTTTCATTAATTAATTCCTTTGAATAATTGGATTAGAGAAGTACTAATTATAAGTAAGAAAATGACATATCTTAGAAATGAACAAGTGTTTTTAGGTCCTGAAACATCTAAAGGCATATTTTGAAGGTAATTACAGTTACTTTGCTCATTATCGACCAAATCCGATACGCATATGTCGAATACGCTTCTTGTCAAATTTTAATAAGAAAAACAATAAATTTAATTTACTTTTGCAGATATAAATTTCCTTTCGTTGTTGTAAATAAAAGAGCTTGAAATTTGTCAAATGCCCTGTCAGATGTCAAGTTAGGACAGAGATAAGGATAAAATTATAGGACAATTAGTAAGTGAAGTTTTTGTGCTTTCAAAGAGGTAGAATTAAAATCATCGTATATTACATATTTGCATAATTGACTTGATCGCATATTTTGTATGTACAATAGGTGGCAATTTTGAATTCACCTTTTCTCATACCCATTGAGGAGGAATTGCATAATGATATATTAGAATGTAAAATTCTTTATTATCCACGCAGAATCCAATGAATATTGGTATTTAAGAAAATCCATAAGGGCATACTGGAGATATAAACAGTTGTATCTCGAGTACAATTTGTCTCAATTGAACAGAACCAAATTATTTATACATTCTCGTTAATCTCTTTTCATTTGAAGTATTTTTATATATGTTTATTTCACTGATATTAATAACCTTAGATAATCTAGTTTACGTGAAGGAAGCATTTGTGTTACAAAATATGTTAAAAGAGTGAAAGGAACAATAATATTAATCGTCTGATTACTTAGCTTCTTTTAGTAGTATATGCTCTAAGCTAATAAGTTCACAATAAAATCAAAGTGGATAAAGCTACACTCCCAATAGTCTAATAAAATTAATCCCATAATAGCGACAAAATAACTGCTAATATTAACTATCAAAGTTACCTATTCAAATATGGAATATGGAAAAGTAATTAGCCCGCACTTTCGGACAGCTGCGGTCAGAAACTAAAAAGGCCTCACTCGATCGAGTCCCGAATGATCCTTACGACTCTATTGCAGTTAACAATTCGCCCCAGTTCATTGTACAAATGCATCGATTGTAATAAAAGCTCATTTGTTATTCGGTTCCGGGAGCCGAGTAATTCGCACCGCAGGAGTGCAAATGAGCTATGGACGGGGTGTGGGATTGGGTAGGTATAGTCGAGCAGCTCAGGTCTCCGAGATCATCGCGCTAATATATAAAGGTAGTCGGGTGGCCATATAGTGTCACAGCGTCGCCGCTCGCGGTCCGCGCGGAGAGATCGAATGTATGTATAGCAATCGACGAGATGTATATATATATATATATACATACACATGAAGAGCCTATCATCGTGGTTTATAGCCTGGAAGTTCCGAGGCCCATAATTAATTTTATTAGCCGTAATGGCAAATGTTAATGGCAAGTGCCCATAGACTAATCTTAATTTATGCCCCTCTCCCGACACCCCCTTCAACACCTCGCCTCCCGCCCCAATAAAACCGTGTGCCATACATTACCTATGAGATTCATGTGCATCAACCGCGATAAGATTGCGAGATTAAGATATTAAATATGCGCGGACGCATGTGCGCGCGAGCTAGTTGTGGCCTATCGCCGGGGCGAGGTCCCGGGTTGCGTATATGTGTTGATATTTGTATACGCGTTTGGTACTTTGTATTTTGGTAAATTTTCTTCGCCTTCAGCGTTACTCATATAGATCGACGAATAAAATTTTTCTTAAATTTAAATAAATCATAGGTGGTAGCAACAATAAGTGATTAGAACACTTTTAAAATAAAGATTAAATCCATTTTTCGAGAAAGCTGATACGGACAAGTAAAGGTTTTTCCGTTTTATCAAAATCTTAAAAAAAATCAAACACAAATGTCTACAGATTAGTCTTAAAATATAATACATAGTATTAGTATTAGTGTTCCAGTATTAGAGCCAATGGACTATGATTTACAAGAAGGAAAGTTTCACTGATCACGGGGTAATAGATAATTCTACCTTTCATTAATCAGTAAGAAATCGAAAGAAAGAGGATTGGAAATTCGGGGAGGCGGCATTGTAGAATAATGGCCGAACCTATGCTTGCTCAAAAATAAGTCTGAACATATCGCAACTGTATCTACTTGTCTTAGAAACTTTTATACGTGGACAAGCTCCTATTTATAATCGCTGGTTCACTTGATCCTTTTTTTTCCAAAAATACATTATCGATATATTTTAGTTTATTCGATTAGACGCCTTTCCCCGTTAATCAAAGTACGGGACCATTCGTGTCGGTTGAAAAGCAGCATGTTTCAATGATCGTATAAGCTCTATTAATATACATCAGGTCGTGGCACGTTTAATGCAACGTAACGCATTTTAACCGCCCGACAATAACCCGAAAGGGTATAAAAAAGCCGCGTGCTTGCACTGCGCGTATTATATAGCGAGCCAACGAAGCGTGCGTAGTTATACGCACGGAAAGCGCGATCACTCATCTGTACGACGTTTACTGGCGACCGTCTGTGCACAAAGCGATTTATAAATATACATACTCAGAGCGCCCGGACCGAGCCCCGATTGTTACAATGCGTCAACTATTTTCATTAAAGTCGAAGCAGTGGCCGTCTCCCCAGACGATTCGTCCTACCTCGAAACCTCGTCCCTCCAACGGCCATGTTAGCCAACCTCGTATTAACCGAAACCAATCGAAGGGTCGAGTGCCGGACGTTCCTTGGGCCGCCGAGTATTCCAATAAATCAGAAAGATATGCGCGCAGGGGCTCGACAGGGTTCGATCGTGAAATGAAACTATGTTAACAGCCCCTGAGTATTTCTGCTCCGAGGATTGTTTAAATTTCTAAATGCGCGCTGGAGCTTTTGCACTCGTGAGTTCAATTGGGTCTATTTAGGCGATAATAAAGTCTGGATGACCGTTGGAAAGTTTTAAATAAAAAATACTATTGCTACACAATAATTTGTAGTATAGATAATTGCAACTGGTAAATAATGCAATTTTCTTTCATCAACGAATTGGATAGATCAATAATTATTGTAATAATACTGAAATTTCTCGTCCGCGTATAAGAAAAATTAAGTTTTTTTTGTCTGAGACGAATTTAGTATTATAAAATTATAAAAATGAAAAATTTTACAAGAATTAGAAAGTTTTTATAATTTTGCTACTTGACATCATAAAAATATATGTATTTGTTTACTATTATTTAATATTTTATATTAAATATAATAATTCAATAGAAAAAATAATGCAGTTTCTTACTTACCTACAAAAATCTTGGATTAAGAGTAGTTTGTTCATCAGAACGCTAGATGGCTATACGTATAGCAGATTCGAGAAAAATTATATATTTTTACATCTACTAGTTAATTATATGTGCGATCGTCATTCAGCGGCTCAAATCTTTAATATTATTTTTAATTAATAATATTTTAACATATTATCCTTTCTTTAGTATTTATAAAATAATTTATGTAAAAAAAATTTTTATAACCACTACAAATAGAAAGGAGTGGTCTGCTTTTTTTGAAAGTTGATTTGCAATAAGCATTATAGATTATTATAGCTATTATACATTTTGCAATTTTTTTTAGAATAATTTTTTGTTTCACGTACATTCTGAAGGAAATTTACATAAAGATTTGAGAATTACATTTCAAAAGCAATAATGTTCCGTTAACCTTACGTTACTGATATTGTCAAAATCAGATACTTTTCCAGATTTTCCTTATAATCAATATTTTGTGTAAAAAATATGGACGAAATTTATTTAAAAAAAAGGCAACGAAATAATATAAGTTTCATCTCTGGGGACTATATTCTGTACGTTATGTAAACGATAATCAATATTTTTCGAGTATATTTTTTGTATGTAAGCATTTTAAAATTATTATTATATGAATATAAAAATTTTTTTCTAACATAAAAATTTAAAAGAATCGACGTATATTGGTATTTTCACATTATATATTGTATTTCGACGTTGAACCACCTCTAGATTAATTGTTGATTACTCATTTTTTTATTCCCATTTTAATAACTGATTTTTAAAACTGAAACGTATATATTTTTCTACTACAGATATTGTTTTATATTATTTTATATACAATATTGCAGGTATTGACAAGTGAAAAAGAGTATTTCAATAGCTTGATTGTAATTAATTAACCTTGATTCTTGATTTCTAAATAGATCATTTATAAAGTAGCCAATCAAATACTTAAACTTTCCTACGACCTGCAGATATACGATATTTACCGAACTCAATATTTTTCCAGTGGCTTATAATGCAAAGCCTATTTATATAAATCATTTTTTCTTATTTGCATCCGTATAATACAATAAATAATTTTTTATGCGTACACTGCACATATATTCAAAAACTAAAATAATCTATTAAGAATAAAAGTATGTACAAATTGAAAAATGTGAAGTTAACTCTGTAATTAATATTATACTATATACTGAACAACTAACTACGATTGTTATATACTACGTCTATTTAATTATACAGTACAATAATTACAAGATACAATTTACATTCTTAAAAATTTTGTTGATATGTATTGAATGTTTTGTTTATCAATATTATCTAAACATTATATGTATCGAAACAGTTACATACTTTTGAGAGAGTAAACAATTCTTGAAAAATTATATACTTATAATTAGAGATCATCATTTCTCTCGAGCAACAATATAGACTGACTTATGATCGTAATCGTGGACATTTCGCCTACTTATTGTGAAATATATTATCATCCATCTGATATTATTTGTTGTTTCTGTAATTTTTTCAATATATGATCGTTTTTACATACACAAGAATCTCGCTTAGTTTTCTCGTTCTTATATGTTCCTGAAAATCACGCTGTTCTGTATATAAAATGGCATGTAAATTTCAATTACGAGTACCCTAAGATAAAGCAGTGATTTAATCCCTACTCACTTGCGGCCTATCAAACGAGAAGAGATAAAATTTTCGCACCCTTAAATTTGCACCCTCTCCCCTTTGATTCCTTTCCGCGAGTTTACTACACTTGAGTATGCACGCGCGAGTATAATCTGCGCATATAAAGATTAAACCGAATGATTTTGCATGTATATATATATATATATATATATATATATATATATATATATATATATATATATATATAAGTTCAAGCGGAGAAGCCTGTCTTACTCACGTAGAGAGAATCTCTCCCTGGTGCCTATACTCTCTCTTTCTCGTTCTTTAACCCATTGGGAAAAAGGAAGTACGCGATAATTCGCACTTGCGCTTACTTTTATACACGTATTACCTACCCTTGCTGCGGTAGTGCTCGACTTTCTCTCTCTCTCTCTCTCTCTCTCTCTCTCTCTCTCTCTCTCTCTCTCTCTCTCTATCCCACTGTGTGGGTGTATGTCTGCGCACAGGGATATTATATACTATATACGATGAGGTGCCGAGAAGTATATAGAAAGCCCACGAGCATTTTCAATTCGCGACGCTGCGCTGAAAGGCTGTAAATCAGCGTTTAATGGGTTTTAACACGGAGCTGCTGCATCTCCCTCTTGGTCCCTTCACCTCCTCTTCCACCTCATCTCGTGCCTGCACAGTACCGTGCTCACGTTTACATATATATATGTCGCGTTGAGTTATATATCGCACGCGCGTGTGCGTCGGAGACGCGCGACAAAAGTCTCCTTGCTACATCAGTGCGCGGCGCTTTTATACTCGCACGCGCTGGCAGGGGATAAATAGGCTACAGAGAGAGAGAGAAAGAGAGAGAGAGAGAGAGGGTGAGAGAGAGAGAGAGAGAGAGAGAGAAGAGAGAGAGAGAGAGAGAGGGAGAGAGAGGGAGAGAGAGAGAGAGAGAGAGAGAGAGAGAGAGAGAGAGAGAGAGAGAGTGAGTGCATAAGTGATAGTGAGTGAGTGAGAGGGGAGTGAAGCGAGGCTCGCGCACGCACACGTCCTTCCTTTGATGAGCGAATGACAATAAATCTCGTCTGTTCCTGCCGTCCCTCCCCCTCAGCCACTCTAGTGCTCGCGAAATATTTCTTGCCGCGCTGCACGACTCGCATGCATATATGTACGTCCGCTCGTGATCCCTCTGGGTTATAATCGTAGGCAATAAATTTATCTAGTGCTCCTCCTTGCTCGGCCGAGGGTCATCTCATGCTCGGTCGTCGCGTATTATTTCCTCTCGCGCGTACATGCATAAGGAGGCATGTTTATCAGTACGGGGCGCCCGAGTTCCGGGACGTGCGCGTATTCAAATAAGCGACTGTGCACCTATTTTTTTCTTATGGCATGTTTTTGACCGAGAAAGGATAATTACTAATGATCCGTTATTTTGTCGTGATCGTTTTGTCACGTGAATAGAATAACTCGACACAAATTTTTCATTAATATTGCAAATGAACAATTTCTTATTATACAGTTTGTACACATAGAAGAAAAGGAAGAAAAGTTCTGTCTCAGTCCTATTAAGCATGTATTAACACGTATTTTCGCTCGTTAAATACCAATCCGCCGTTAGAATTCCTTTATCATTCTCCAGTTCTCTGTTCCTTTAAATAGCAAAAATTGATCGAAGATGTCATAGATAAGTTGGGAATGTATCTATTATACTTTAATGAATGCTTGCGTTGTTCGTTTGTTTTTTAGATATATTTCGAATTGACGAATACGAATATGATGATGAATTTGATATGAATACCCTATTTTGTTTGATTTTCTGAAATGAACCAGGAAAACGAGTTTGCGATAAAATTTTTCAAATTTTTGCGATATTTACTAACAAGGATAGGCTGCGATATTACGACGATGTATTTACAGTAGACTAAAGAAAATAATTGCTATTAATTTCCAAAATGTGCCATACAAAAAAATTTTTTAACCTAACGCTCACCATCTCACAAGATAAGATATTTTCTTATTTAGAAAATGGTATAATTTTCGTGTATGAATTAGGCATATCGAGCTGTCATTAGTTTTAATGAAAATTTCTATTGTTAACACCGAAATGTAAAGCAAAAAAAATAATATTTGAAGCAAAAAAGTCCTCATTCATACAGTTTCGATGATTAATTAAAGTTTGCCCAAACATACTTATGTTAGCGACTAATGTCTACCTATGCCAATAAATTGACCAACAACTTTTCTTGACAATAACAAAGGAACAATATATTTATGAATAGAGATTTATTAGAAATTTTTTACTTGAATTTCCATTCTTTCAACGAATTCAGCACTAAAGTCGACATTTTCGTTTTAAAAATTCCTCTAACGATATTGTACATCTAATTTTAATACAATAAATTATACTAATTTGTAAATAAAAGAGTATCATATCTAGAGAATTGGAAAATGTCGGAAGGGCTCATTTTAGATTATCGAAGCTATCTCTCTCAGTCTCGACAAAATTTAGAATTTCTCAGCTTCCTCCTATAAAATTGAAGCTTAACATTCTATTTTGCATCTTTGACATACAATTGAATACGTAGAATAACACTTTCAATTTCAATGCAGAAAAACAAATAGTAAAATCATTATAAAGATTTCGTCAATAAGAAATTACCTACTTTTGTTCCAGAATGGATTCACCATTCTTGTTCAAAACGTACAAAAAAACTTGATAAATTTAAATTTTAGGGTTCAGTGACTGATATCAAGAGTAGTAATCAACTGCTATTATATCATAAAATAATTCTGCGTTATGATCAATGAAACATTCGCTGTAATTTATTACAAATTAAAAACGCTACTACTATACTAAATCTATTTATAAATAAGTATAACGTAAGTTTTTTATACTTTTTGATGATATAAATAAATAAAAGTTCTAACAATAATTTCAGTAATCGTTTATTAAATTGAAATAACTAATGTTTTGCATAATCTAGCAAACTTGAAAAATAGGTATATATATATAGCAGAACATTTTATATAGCAAACTTTCAAATTTTAAAAGTTTTAATACTATTACAAGGTGAAAGAAAGAGGAATCAGATTTTGCAAAACGTTGATTTTGATACTGTTTACAAGTAATAGTCAAAAGTCAACATAACTTCTGTAACCGAAATTATTCAATTACTTTTTTACGTATAAAACCCATTACATAAATTAGATCATCAGAAACATATAAACCTTAAAGTTCATAGATCATAATAAGAAAATTCAATACACATTTGCAAGAAATAGTAACAGGCAATTGATCCAAAACCAAAAGTAATAATTCTAATTTCAATTGTAGAGATACGCAAATAACTGGAAATTTCTCATAATATAAATAAATTAAATAAACTGAATAGTTTCAATGTGATGTAGTTAGATAAGCGTATTATTTAACAAATATATCATAAATAATTATTAAAGAATATAATTATTTAACTAATCAGTCGAATTAATCATTTGCGAATTCAAGAGTTTTTAAAATAGCATACTTCTAAGCAATGTCAACCGACCTTTTTTCATTATACGTATAGACTTAGAGCGCTAGCTCTAATCAGGAAGGGGCCACCCTGAGAATAGTCACCTCCCATAACGTGCATAAAATAGATAGTTGTTACTAAAGGAAGACACTTTCGAGGCACTGAATTTAAAGCAAAAAATTTAAAAGCTCGGAGAGGTTGATCTGAAAATATTTATAAATTTTTTAGTAACCATTTTTTTTCTCAATTTCTTTTTGGAAAACGATCAGACGTTACAGCAATATTAATAGGAGAGCTGTATTCCGCTCGTCAAATTATATTAAAAGAATGCTTTTCAAATATTAACCTATTAAATATTGGTAATAATAGCAGACCAAAGAAATTTCGTAAAATTCCAAAAAAAATTTGTACTTACTTTCTGAAAAATAACAATAAACTAAAGATTGATAAATCGAATTTCTGATATTATCTTTGTATTTTCCAGATCAAGAAACATGGAATAAACACGTTTTGAATGAGAACAATCTTTATCAGGATCGTGCATACCAAAAAAAAATTAACGTCTTCTAAACAGTATTGCATATAGCTTTTATTAAATTATATACATATATTTATATACATATATATACATATATATACACATATATATACACATATATATACATATATATATATATATATATATATATATATATATATACTATACGTATTATTAATTGTTTCCATTTCATTCCAATATACTCAATCTATTTTCAAAAGATCCTTCTTTATTAGATTTTATATTTACGGGTATATATCATCATTAGTCATCGAAGATTTTGCAACTGATCGTAGACCGCTCGGCGAATGATGACACACAACTGCCAGGCCTCTATAGTAAATTATCCGTTTCCTCGGCAGTGTTTTTTTTCCATTTTTTCCCTCATCGCAATGTATGTGCTGAAAATTGGATTAGCGACGTCGAAACACAACTCCTTCTCCTAACCCGTTTCAGACAATCTATTAATACAATTTCCATGGGCGAAGCACACACATATTCAGATTAACTTCTGTTGCACAAATGCTCGTTGTATAAATTGCATATATCCATGCGGCAAATGACCACCGAATTGGCAGAAAGAGTGTGTTTGCTTCCTTCTTCTCTTCCTCCTCCTGCATTCTACTTTCTGCGTCTCGGCAACCGTCGTTTTTCCTCACAGTCCACACTTCATTTCCACACATCGAGCCCACGTTCGACGTGCCGCCCACCACTGCCGGCTTTATGTGCCACGGAATTTGCATAATGCGCGCGCGTAGTCGCGGGGGAGGCCTGGAGCAATTTCGAAATTCTTCGTGCACCTCCATAAATTCTCGCTCGCCTGGCGTGGAGCGGCTCTCTTTTTAAAAACGCTTATATTCCGCGAGCGTGCATATACGAGAAAAGAGGGAGAAAGAGGTACGAGCTAAGGAGGGTGCAAGTTCGCGAGAAGAAGGGTATGGAAAAGGGTGGGTGGAGGGCGAGGACGCAGGGACGATAAATTTGCCGGGACATCGCGCGTTAATAATAATTTGCGCGGCGGCGCAATACGTGCTCTCTCTTTCTCTCTCTCTCTCTCTCTCTCTTTCTCTGCCGAGAGGGCTTCGAGACGCGGTGCGCCTGCTCCAAAAAATTTACGCGCGGCCGTAACTTATTGTCGCGAGTGAACAAGCATGCATGGTGCGATCGCCTCGGCGGCTGCGGGGGGCTATCTTGATCTCTCTCTCTCTTTCTCCCACCCGCGCGCGTACTCGGCCCCTTCCGTGTATATAGATGCGCGATATAGTAGGTATGAAGTCAGAGTTTCTATATATATTTTATATATGTATATACAAGTATAAGAAAAGAAAAAACAGTAGATAAAGAAAGACAGAGAGTGAGGGGGAGAGCGCGTAGAGGAACAACTTCGACGTTAATTATGACTTCCGCGAGAATCTTCGCTTGCAGCCCCTCGGCACGGTTGTTGATCTCTAAGATCATAACGCGACAAGTAGCCATAATACGACGACGGCGCGGGCGTGCTTCATTGCCTTGCACGCCATTTAGCAGTGTTAAAAAGCATCACAAGGAGAAGGTGGAAGGAGAGAGGAGTATCTGTCGCCCCGCGGGAAAAGCCCCGAGGCTGTTTGACAAGGAACCGTGGTAATGAACTATAATAGACACTGTATACGGGGGAAAGCAAATACTCCAAGTACGATAGTAAGGGTAGAAGTGAGAGAGAGAGAGAGGGAGAGAGAGAGAGAGAGAGAGACCTTGTTTTGAAGGGAATTTTCAGTAGGTTGGATGAGTGGTTTGCATTGCTTACTCTAGATTTAAACGGGCTATTCCGTCGTCACAGCGCAAGGTAGTCGCCGACCGTGTGTGTATGAGTAATTGTAAAATACGAGAGCAGGAGCATTATCGCTTGGTTTTGGTTTTGTTTTTTGTAAATAAAATTCTAATGCGAAGGTTTACATCACATCATCGTCTACTTCGTCGACTTCAGCCTCCACGGCTCAGTACATACGGTACAAAAAGTGCACTCTTTATATAAATCACCGATATTTAACCAAATCTTGGTGTCTCAAAAATAGGGTTTTCTGAAGGTGCACAAGCTTTGCGAAAATTGTCTGATCGTCCATCAGCTCCTTGCAAAAAATGTTAACGTGATCACCATACGTTATTTTACCGAGATTGAAAATCTCCACCTGCTGACTCCTCGAATACAACTCATAAAATTGAAGGGGAGTCGGTACATAACGCATGATTCGCTCATTATTCATATGTATCCGAAGCACTTCCCTCAGATTCTCGATTGATAACGACAGCTATAGGTTCTGTGCAAATTTTCAGAAACACATCGTTATAATTCGAGTGCTTTTAGATTCTTGCTCAACTGTTAATTTAGTTACGTAAAGATTAGTAGATTCCTTGAACTTGCCAAAACAAACTTGTGCTGTTAACATTGGCGCAGTCGACAATATTTTCTCTGCATTAGACCAATACATGGAGATAACATTCCACTCTCTATGTAGTAAAATTCAATACGTGTTAAATTTCTTAATCATACCTAGCATCGCAAAGGCCGAGTATTACGTTGTTGGTGTTAGCGGTCGGTCAAAACACCTTAGAGCAGGACAATTTGAAAATTATTTTGCAAAAGACGAGATTAGATTGGATAGTATAGTTAGTGAAACAGATACTCCTACGAATTCAAAACAAAACTGAACTTTAGATCCGACAAAAATGGTATATGTCTACAGCAGAATTTCAACTCGGAATGGTAGTAATTTTAATAGAAAATACAAATACTAGTTCGAGATGGCCGTTGGGACTTGCACAACGATCTCACCTGTTAGCGACAGCATCTCTAGTGTAGCAACCGTTAAGACCGCAAGTAGCGAATACGAACGAAATATTATGCGAATATGTCTGTTACCACATATATTATCATTAGTTCGTTGAATTTTTTTTCGCATAAATGAATTTGTCGACAATCAATTAGCCGTTAATTTATTAATTCATTAGTTAGACATTCTCACCGCTTATTATTTATAAATAAGTTTCTATAGATATATAATATATATATATATATATATATATATATATATATATATATATATATATTACAGCATTCTTGTTGTTAGTAAAACATTATTAAATGCATAATTAGATCAAGCCGAATCAACGAAACTAGTCACTATAAAGGCAACTATTTTTGTAACGTTGTTATTTCGGAAATAATTTTGATTTAATTTTTTTTGTTTATCATCAAAGTTATATTCTTTAATTATTTTCATTTACAGTTAGATCCTTTTAAACAAATTTTGCAGCTATTGCCGAGAGTATATTCCGTGGTCATAGCACAAGGTAGTCGCTGACAATATTTATGTATGATGAAGTTAGAAAAGCGAGAGGAGTGTTATCGCTTGTTATTAAACAATAACGAGTGTTGTTGTTTTGCGCATCTAGTTGTGAGAATTAGAACATTGCACTCGCGATTATAATAAAACAGAAAGAGAGAATAAAGGGAGTGCGCGGTGAGATAGGAGAATAAAAAAATTCATTCGTTGTTCGATACTCAAACAATACGAAGCCCTATAGTTAGCCTGAAATCGAATTCGTAATATACGTTCAGCAGGTTCAGCAAGCGAAATCTTTATACGTTATCTCGGTAGAGATACTCATACGAGATGGACATCGACAGACGACATCCGAATTAAAGAAAAACGACGGCAGAACCACCGGTCAACTTTAAAAGGTGCGTTCGCGGCGTGGTGTGTCGCGAAAACAACCGCGTCCAATCATTTGATCGTACTGCGCGGGTGTGTATATGTGTGTGATCGCGTCAAATTTGTTATACGAGTTTTCTGTATATATAATTTTGGTTTCTTTATGTAAAATATTTAGTGTATAATAATAATTATGTATTAAACGACTTTTTCCCCTCAACAATGTTGTGTTTATTTCATCTTTAGAAGGCCGGGATGACGCCTACATGCGCATCATATGTTTTTTCATTCATCAAGCACAACTAAGTGGATCCTTAAGGTTATTTAGGTCTTTGAACTCAATTCTGTCGTCAAAATAAAAATTCAAAATGGCCACTTTGAATTTGGAAAGTTTGATTACAGAATCTTATCCAGCAACCCCAAAAACCTCTAGGAAAACATTTTTGAGGCTTAGAAAATCTTCTAAACGTTTTTTACGAAAAAGAAAAAAATTACTGTCTGCATTACAGTATCGGGCCATGATTGATGCCTGAAGGCATCACGCTCCGATCTGCCAAAGGCTGGAACTTAGTTTAGTCTTTTGTGCATGGCCTATGCTTACTTTTTTATAGAAAAACGGAGTTTTTTTTTAATTTTTCAAATCCCGGAATTCCAAAGGTTAATACAGTAATTTTTTATTATTTTAAAATTTATTTAATTTAGTTATTTTTAAAAAAAGACTACTTACCATTCAAGATAATTTATCCATACAGGAAAATTCATGAGCTTTCCACCAAGTTTCTTCAATGTAAATGATGAGGAATGTATTAATTATAATTGATCAGTGATGAAGGCGTACGAAACTGAATTTACTTGTGCATAAACAGACTGCCGCTGATAGGTTGTTAGATTCTGATCTGATATGATTGAAATGAAGCGTGTGAGCAGCTGACAAAATTTTTTTTATTGCTGTCATTGACTGAATGATTTTAAAAAAATGTAAATTGATTTGTTTCGAAGATTAGAAAAAATAAATTCATCTTTTACTATTGTAAATCTTGTTTTATGTAGTGCTGTAAATTATTCGAAAATGAAGAGCAACTGCCGTTTCGAATTTTTGTACTTACTTGTCAGCTCATGCCGAAAGATGCCATAAAGCACATCGACAAGAAATGAACGCTTGATTCATTTATATATAAAAAAATTTTCGCCGTAATACGATGGTATTTTCCAATTTTATTATTACGAATATCATTATTATTATTAGTAGTATTATTATTATTTGCATGTTTTTATTAATGATATATTTATTAAATTATTTTTCCATTTACAATGTGCAATCCTAATTTAATAAGTTTCTCAAACAATATAATAATTCTTTGAATATGTATCTGAAGTTCCATAATAATTATATAAAATAGAATTATTGAAGCAACCATGTAAAATATAGTGTTTTAATTTCCATCGTAAAAATATGTGATATTATCAGATGAAAAGAAAAATATTAAAAATAATCCAACTAAAATGATTTTTTTATTATAAAAATAAACAGCATATAACTACATTGGAATAATGTACATTAAACAAGTATATGTACTTCAGAACACCTTAGATTAGTTAATTGAATGAGCAGTGTGTTACCTGACTCCAATTAGTTAACGTAAAAGCGTTGTAAATATTTTGTTTGAATAAAATACGCTTTTCAATAACCCAAAGCATTAATTACCCTAACCCAAGATAGGTTGATAGGGGGAGGGATCGAGTAAAATCGGAAATCGGATCGGCCAAAGCATCTTCCGTGTATTACGCCACACTGAGTGCAATACGGAATTGCGAACTGGGAACTCTTCGTGTGCGCGCCAAGAGTCAAGAAGATGAACAGGGAAAATAAAGCCGGGTTAACTGGGCGGACGCGCTGTAGCAAGTGCAGCGCGTATATAGTTAGAAGAAAAGAGGGATAAAAAGAGAGTTTCTTGAGGACTGGTCTGGGAACACTATATATACGGATAAAATTCTCTATACTGAACTTCTAGGGGGAGAAAAAGAGACAGAGTCATGGGATGGGTTGAGGAACGTACTTTACGTCGATCCTTTTTTTTCGCGCGCGCTGGACGTTCCGATTAATAGACGAACTAATGCGAACCGACGCAGGAGCCCCCCGCCCTCAGTGAGAGTCCGTCAATATATATACAACGGACGCCTTGAAACTTATCCATTTCTTATCTACACAACGATCCACAAAGAACATACGCTATGCTTTATCTTGCTCTGCCCCTTTTCCTCAACTCACTTTTTATAATCTCTCCTACATCTTTCTCGCTCTTGTGTTCCCCCTCTTCAGTTTTTCCTCTTTACATCTATTTCCTTTTCTCACCAGCTAAATCTCACCATCCTTAATTGCCGTCGATCTAACTGGAGTTTCCACGCGAAGATTGATGCTTTTCCAATTAATGATACCCGAGATTCTTGAAGCTAAAACCCATTTTGAGAATTCATGGCTGGCGATAATTTTTATTTAAGAATGACACCGCATTATTTTCTCCCTAATATTTTAATAAGAAACACGCGTACTCGATTAAATTAATCTACTACTATGTATGTGTCTTCATGTAAGTATATAAAATGTTTATATTGATTATAATATATTAAACTTTCTTAGTATTCTATATAGATTTAATATCGTTTTATAAAATAAAGAATGGCATTAATATTACAGCAGGATGATAGCATTAGCTTTCTCTAGTAGCGAGGTGAATTAGATATTCATAAGTTTAAGTACACGTTGACAAAAAAATTAAGAACAAAGTTTAGTAAAATATAGTATTAATATAAATTAGATACAAAAACTCATTTAACTGCAATTGCAAATATTCCATTACGATAATACTGGCATTATTGATTCTTATACTGTAATATTAATAAAAAAACTACTCTAAATATAAACCAAGATTTTCGTAAATTCCGTATTTTTTTATTATAAAAACCCTACAGATAAAATTAAGTTAATGATACATCTTTAACAGCTGACAAGGGCGCGCGACTTTCTTCTTTAATTTACGAGGTGTGTACAAAAAATAACGAGAACTTTTGTTTTATGAAAAAAATATTTATTTATTCGTCAATATCTATTTTGTCCCCTTCAGAGTAATCCCCGTCGGATATAATGCACTTCTGTCGACGCTTTTTCCAATCCTCGAAATACTTTTGAATCTTGATCTCTGTAATAGCTTTTAGCTCTTTCAGCGATTTGCTTTTAATCTATGCTTGTAAAACGACGGCCCTTTTAATGTTCTCTTTATTTTTGGAAATAGAAAAAAGTCACATGGAGCCATATCTGGTGAATATGCAGGCTGAGGCATCGTTAAAGTTTTGTTTTTGGCCAAAAATTCCCGAACAAGCGATGAAGTGTGAGCAGGTGCATTATCGTGGTGCAAAACCCAAGTGAATTGTTTCGCCACACATCCGGGCGTTTTTTTTATATTGCTTCACGCAAACGGCATTGAATTTGTAGGTATTACTCCTTATTGACTGTTTGACCTTATGGTAAAAATTCATGATACACTATGCCATGAAAATCGAAGAACACAGTAAGTATAATCTTCACATTCGACTGCACTTGTCAAGCCTTTTTCGGTCTTTGCGATCCAGAATGCCTCCACTGGGACGATTGAGCCTTAGTTTCGACATCATATCCATAAACCCACGTTTCGTCACCTGCTAGTTTTAGTAGTTCTGCATCGTTATTAACTTCATTTAGCGACTCCTAAGCAACTTCCATTCGCCGCTGTTTTGTTCGAAATTCAACAATTTTGGAACAATTCCATGGCATGAGCCAACTGATATGCCAAAATCATCAGTGACTTCTCTGATTGTGATTTGACGATCGTTCATAACCATTTCTTTTATTTTTTTCACGTTTTCATCGGTTGTTGATGTGGTTGGACGTCCGGGTCGTTTGTCATCTTTAACGTTTTCACGGCCATCTTGGAAACGCTTATTCCACTCGTAAATTCTTGCTTTACTTATAGCAGACTTACCATATGCCTTATTTAACATTCTACAAACTTCACTACACTTTATTTCATTTTTTACACAAAATTGAATACAAATTCTTAGCTCCATTTTTTTCACAAACGAAAATCGCCAAGCTCGAAAAAACACATCTAACGTTAGCGGCTGCCACTTAAAAAGTAAGCAATGTATATTGCTGAAAATTTTATCGTACTTCAGGGGCATGCATACAAACATAATAAAAAAATTTTATACAGGCGGACTCTCCAAAACCGCGAAATTTAAAAAAATATTTTTACTTTTTGAACACATCTCGTATATCCCCGGTGACGAGAGATCGGAGATCATTTTCGGCTGTTCCGTTCCTCCTAGACAGCACACTTCTCGACTGGGATCTCTAAAATATTCAGAGTACCAATTTCTCTTGTCAGTCGAGCAATGCCTGTTCGAGCCAAGCTCAATTTTAGGGAGTAGCTCACCCGATCGTTGAGGTTCCGCACACTGCATCGTTGGTATTTTTATCTCATCCGAGGTAGTCTCCACCGACCAACAGAAGTCAGTTCGAAGATCTCCGCCTTTCAAGCTGCCTCTCTTTCTTTACAACTCTCTCTTTCTCTCTCTCTCTATCTCTGTTCACTATCCTAGAACATTTCACACTCGCTGCTCGAAGATCATAAATCAAGGCTCCATTGGACTACATAATCTCGTGCAAGCGTTTGAACTTCCGTTGGGACTCTTTGTTCTTGATCGATCTCGGTTGCAATCGTGACAATCCCCGTGCGATGTTGGTGAAAGCATACACAAGAATGGACAAGATAAATACGGGTGTAAAAACAGACGAACGAAGGCAACCGATAATGAAAAATTACTAAACGACCCACACCGCGGTGGTTGCCCACATTGAAACGGGCGATGGGAGTGAATCTGTAAGAGATATATCTGTTAGATTATGGTAATTTTTAAAAGTTTATTTGTGCTCGTTTAGCTGCAGAAATAAAGCAATCCAGAAGTAGACGACTGCCACATGCTTTCTTCAGGTGACAATTATTCTGCGTATGTCGGCAAAAAAAGTGAAAAAAATTTATCCAACTTAATTAAAGGTGCTTGACATAGTGAAAAAAAATAGATGGCTAACACTGATAAATTTTAAACATGATTTACAGTTTATTCAACCAGTATATATCTAAATACACATAGAATAATGTAACTTTGATCAATCGAAGATAAAGTATTAGATAAAAATTTTGGGTAAAATTTATCATTAATGGAATGCCTATTATTAAGTTATTAGCAATTAAGTTTAACATGCTTTAAATATGCTTTAAGTATGCTTTTTTAATGGCGAGCTTAATCAGGCGTATTCTTTAATATGAGTGATTATAAAGTGTATTAAAATTTCTTGAATTCTCATGATAGCCTGCAGAAACGCCTTTAAGTTAGGAAAATGAAATTGTTGTAAAAGATTTTTCTTAAATAAGAGTAATACAGATCTACAAGAGATTGGTTTAAAAGTGGTTGAAGTCCGATCCGTACCCAATCCAGATAAATATAAATTTTCGATATTTTATTTTAAAATATATATACATTACTATATTTCTATGAAAAATTTTCGTTATTTTTGAGAAAAATAAATATTATATCCATATTTAGAATCTTGAAACTGTTATGAACATATTAGTTTCATTCTTTTCTATCAGAAGACATAAATATTCTTTTTTACAAGGGAAAAACCGGCGTCGGGGATGAGAGAAAACACTCACTTGGTTATAGACAGCCTCCACTGAGAATATTCAATATTTTACATACATCTAGACATCAAAAATAACATACTAGATCAAGGAGTTCTAAAGAAGAAACTAACTAGAAATTGTGAGTCAAACGTCATATTACTCCAAACGAAAAAGGTTCGCCAACCAGAGTGGACTCTGCGGTGGTCTGTGCTAGTTCCGACTCTCGGTAGAGCCAGACTCAGGACATACTTATTCAAAGTTGTCATTCAACTTATGGAACCAGTAATCTAATAAATGAACAGGATACTGATTTTACTTGCAACTCGAAACTTTAGCTAAATGCATTATCGAGAAGAATTTTCAGAATGAGCTCAAAATTATGACGAAGCGCTCTTCAATTTAAGAAAGAATAGGGTAAGGCAAAAAGTTTTTGTGACCAAAATCAATCTGTGAAAATTTTATAAGCATATATGATGTTATTAAATTCATTATTTTTATATTCGGATTTTTGTGCTTTTTTAATTGTTTAGCCAATTTAAAGTTTATTCTGAGTCAACTTTATAGTTATAGTTATATATACTATAATATAGGAATGAGACATAAAAGAGGGTTGAACAGGTTTTAGAACTTCTAGTATACAATTTCCAAACAGGCGGAAGCGTTTATTTCGCGATGTACAAAGAAATTGGGATCAATATTTTCTTATGGCATCTTGAAAAAGTGTGCTTTTATTGCTTTGTATTTTAGAAAAATACACTTTGCAAATGTATTTGGTACGATCGCAGATAAGCGGAAGTTTAGATTCTGTTAACACAAAATTGAGAGGCGTAGTTTTACGAAATCCGAGTACCGCACCGAATACTGTATTTGTAATATTAATTTTACAATAACACTTCTAATTTGTAATATTAATTTTGCGGAAAGGAAAATATATAAAGCTTCTATAGTCGATTACCGATTTCACATAAATTTTATAAAATATAAGTGTATTGGAATCTGCTCCCCAACAGTTGCCTTGTAAGAATTTCATAATATTTAGGGTTATATGGCACTTTCTTTAATAATAACGGAATTTATTTGTGACGAGAAGGTTAGTTGGTAGTCGAAGATGATGCCAAGAAACAGGCCTAGAGTCGTGCGCGATTAATGTACAATTGTTATTAATTTGTAAACTTGTGCTTCCATGATGAATATTTTGGTGTTTAAAATTTATATAACTACTATAGTGTCACGACATTTTTTACCATTCTTTCAACAGAATTGTTATTTATTGAAAAAATAGGAATGTGATTGGTGAATTATAGAACAGATACAGTTCTCGGTGAATCAGTAAGTATCTTGGCTATCGTTTTTCTTGTAAAATAGCTTGTATACGGTTTTACAAATTGGTGGTCGAATACTTGCTATTGAGAAAATCTTGAGGTTTTTGTAAGAGGTCAAATGAGTATACTTCCACAAAACAGTAATTCGTGCTGTGGCGGGAAATTCGTATATTTTCGATTTATAATATAATAAATAAACTTATTTTATAATTAATTTTATAAAAGTATTTTATTTTATAAGTAATTTTATATGTATATATAAAATATATTACAAATAATTTTTTATGTAATTTTAATAAAAACAAGTTTATGATATTTATAATATAATAAACTTGTTTCATAAAAATTTGAGTTTGACTATAATTATTTAAAATTCCAGCATTTGTTTATTATAGAATGTCTGGAAACAGGCTAGGGTTCTCTGGAACCTATGGGGAGGGAGGCATATTTTTTGCGAAATGTTGACTCATTTGTTTTTGAAAACCCTAGCTGTGTTCCAGAAGTATGTATTCTTTCGTTTAAAATTCAAGGTTTTTGCCAATTTTTTTGAAATTTTCTTTTTCTTCTGTTTAAAAATTTTTCTTGCAGAGGCTCGTAGATTTTTAAATAAAATAAAATCTATCACTTTTAAAGATTTTTTAAATGCATTGCTTCATTCATCACTCGCATTTTTACAATCATTATCCCACCACGCTAGCGGATTTCTGTGCACATTCTTAATATTTTTGTTAGATATATTACATATAATTGTCCATTTCACAATCTTCACGAAGAAGTTATATTTGGCATGTGCATTAAAATTCTCGTACTGGGTAAAAAAAATATGACAGTTTCTCTGTAATTGATTTAATACTTTTTCCCAGTTTGTGTGATACGAGCTGATGCTATATGATTTTTTAATATAAATAGCTTTTTCTGTATCTTAATTAACAATTATCGGGTAGTGATCAGAGCCCCAGGTGTATTCATTTATTTGAGTTTCAATTTTTTTGGTAATATTAATATTGGGCAGAATAAAGTCTATGTTACACGTTGAGTCTATATATGTTATGTTGTCAATATTGTGAACAATTAAATTTTTTTTCATTGATGCAATCAAGAAGATTTTTTCCGTTTGTATCTGTATTATTACAGTTCCAGATTATGTGGTGTGCACTAAAGTCACCCATAATAATGTTATTTCATAACGTTATTGTAAAAAACAATTATACGCGTCACTCGGGCTGGGCTTAGTAAATTGAGGGGTTTTCGAATCGTCTTTAAATGTGTCGGCGCGCGGACTTTATGGTCGCCATAAAGACTGTAAGTATTTCTACATTTTGAAAATCCCTCCATCAGAATAGATCGTTGGAAGCACGTGATAGACAGCTGTGGGTCGCATTTTAGAAAGTTAGCATTTGAGAAAACTTTATGGTAACTCGATTTTATAATCGAAGCCATTGAATAGAATCTGGGTACGTTGGGAAAAAGGGGCGCGTGGAAAATACGCAGATGTCCTGTGTAATGTGCTCGTACTATACTCCTAGAGCATACAGTTCGTTCCAAAAAAAATAACGACATCTGTACAACGAACGTATGTGTGTAAACGTATGCCGAGCGACTGGAGTAACAAAATAAAAAAAAAAAAAAAAAAAAAAAAAAAAAATATGAACAATGTAATGCGTTCGACCGCAGATAAAATAAATCTAAAAATAAGACAATTGTTGTAATTATAAATACGTATATGTATATTTCCATGTGTATGTGTATACGTGTGTATGTGTGTGTATGGATATATGAATGTAATCCCGATTCTGGAACTCAACCGCGACTCCTCTCGACGAATAGTCATAATTACGTTTGCGAATAAGTTCGGAACGTAGATAAAGCCAACTTTCAGCTCCAGAAAACTGAGATACTGGAGGCATTAGACCTCGCGGGAAAGTCGTACTTTCCGGGTATTGCAGGTCACCCAGGAACGGGAAGGGAGCTCTAGCGAGACAATGTCGAGCTCAGACGACCCTTGGTCCGGTAGGCTGGTGGGCGCAAGCCCGAGCGAGAGAGGAATAAAGCGAGAGAGAAAGAGTGGGCGTGGGCGGTACCGAACTGCTTAGAATAGGCGAAGGCCCAATCAGGCCGATGAACCCGGAAAAGCGGCAATGATAGAGTGAGAGGAGGGGCTTTACCAGCCCGTAAAAGGCCCGCTGAACGGACGGATGGGCACTCTCCGTTTTTCCGTTGAACAGAGCATATCGCATCTTGCCCTATTCCAAATCGTATTTTCATCGTTGTATTAAATCATTTCCAAAAATATATATCGCATCTTCCGTTTTGTTATATTGTATTTTCGTTGAAATTCAAAAATTCAAATTCAAAACAGCTAAGAAATTGAATAGTATTGTTATTTCTGTTCAACCTCACCCTTTACAGTTATATCATAGCTGTCTGGAATTATTAAAGAACGTCTGTTTCTGAGTGAATCATTTTTTTGAAATATTTATTGAATGGTAACTCTTTGGAATTTAGAATATTTTAATGGAATCTGTATTACAATAAAAAATTCAAAAATGCATTATTCATGTCCAATTAATGTCAAAATAATAATTTTCTCACGTTTGCAATAATATGTCCATCTTTAGTTATATGAGTATAATTTTTATTAACAAAATGTTTTTCAAAATGCAATTCATACACTCTGTACAATGAGCGCAAAATATTTGCTCCAATTACTTCTGGTTACGCCAAGATTTGGTAAGCTCTATTACGTTCTACCTAGCTTTACTCGTCTTACTACTTCACTCGATTGTTGCATTGACATTGTAGGAAGCTAGCAAAATTCCTTTGGATACCTAAAGAGCACATTCATACCGCATTTACCATACTGGAGATTTCCGACTTATACATAACCGTTACTTAATCACAATTACATAGATAACATAACCAAATTAGTAGGCTTGAAAAATTAATTAAGGGAAGATAAAAAATTGGTATAACAGTGATTATTGGTATAACTGATTCTAATTAATTACAAAATGTAAATTTTGAATGACTCTGGAACAAGTATTGGGCATTGCTCACATATTAGCAATTTAATACTTGTGTTTTAGAAATGGAGGTGAGTGACTTGTAACATTTTGAACATTTATTGATTACTTTTCTTCTCTCTTTACAATAAAACAAAAACTATTTTATAGAATGTAAAGTACGTGTTTTATTAGTAAATAATATATATTGTTTATTCTATTCTTACATAAATGGAAAGATATTTTTTAGTTGTATTTTTCATCATCATTATAAACGATATTCGTTCGGGATATCTGTAAGAAAGAGTAATTAAATATATGCATTTATCTTAACAATGTAAAGTAATAAAATTTAATATTCATATGAATCTAAAAAAGAATGTAACAAATTAAAACTAACTTTGTAGCGGTGCAGGATAAACAACCGCTTTGGTTTCATTACAATTGTGAGTCTTACTTTCTAAGTCTCCGTGTTCGCAATCATATAATTTGTGACTTGAATTAAAGCATATGCGAATCTCGTAAAGATATTGTTTCTGTATAATATAAAATAAGATACGTAATATAAATTAAACTATTACATCTTTTTTAATTAATGTATAGTATTTTAATTTAACCTTGAGGTCTAGACATGTTAGGTATATTTGTTTATTTACAACTGCTGTGAGGGATCGAATAATATGATCGAATGGATACTCATTACCCGGATAGATTTTAGCTTTGTTAAGAATAATCCGAGCGTTATATTCTTCTTGTAAGCGCAAAGCTTCCTCAAAGTAATACGGCACATTTGGTGTAACACATGATCCAAAAAAATTGTACTCCTGCTTCCAATTATTTTGTTCAGATGTTCTTGACATTAAATTTGGCCATTTTGTCATCAATCTTTTTCTCAAATTATTATTAGAATAGTAGGGAATGGATCTCGTTGCATCATTAGGATCGTATAGCAATGGATTACTATTTTGATCTACGCATTCTTGTAGTGGATTACCAGATAAATCGTAAGACCGAAATCCGTCGATAATCCAGTTGCCCGAACTAAATAATGTTCGATGGCGTTTTACATATTGTATCCACAGTAATCTGTCAATATGTATCATAAAAAATAATGATGTCGGAAAGCGTTGAAGCAATGCTATTTCTATATATTCATCCGTTTTTCTAAAAATTATTTACATAAATTATTATTTCGATAAGAATTATAATAATAATAATAATAATAATAATAATAATAATAATAATAATAATAATAATTTAAACTTAATGTAATAATTTAATTATTTAATTTAATAATCTAATTTTATTTTATTTTCAGTAGCAAGTTCTATTTCAGTTTCTTCGAGGGTGATCATAAACAAGGACAGTCTGACTGTCATGATTTTAGTATAATATATTATAGTATAAAGACTGTAAGACCGATCAAATTATTTATTAATTTAATGTAATGAATATGATGCAATAAAAGTATAGTATAAAAAGTATATCGAAGAGTGCATCTGTATACAGATAATTTTGACAATATTACAAACAATGAAGTTAGACTTTAATAGAACTGCAAATCTTTATTGATGAAGCGTCATGACTGACTACTATTATACACCAGGCTCATGCGTAACTGTACTCCGATCGGGACATATTCGGATATAGAATGTTGTTTTTATAAGGACATGTGCAAAACTTGACTTTGGATGGTTCTGTTTATACGCAAAGGATTTGTAACGAGTAAATAAATGGACATTAAAAGTCTGCCATCTTAGTATTTTTGCACGTATCAAAATATTTTTTTTTAGATGAACAACACTATCTATTTCAAATGAAATTTTAGCATCTAGCCTTTATTGCTAGTCTTAAGATTGGATACATAGTATCTGGGGATCGAGTGTGTCTGTAGTGTCTATCTAGACCTTATACATAGGAATTCCAAAGTAGGGTTTAGATGTGCCTTCTGCTTGTCCTTCTGGCTGCTATATTATAATTGCAGTTGCGATGGTTCCCCTGACAACACCGATGGGCATTTCTGTATCGAGAACTGGCTTGTTTTCCGTCGGTCAAGTAATTCTCTTGTTGTTTGCATACGAAATTAGACTATACATGTGCTGTGTGTTTTTGACTGTGTTAGTAAATACTGATTAGATTTAGCTGCATGGCCACATGCCGTTGACGTGTTAGAAATCATCTTCACATATGCACGGCGAATGAAGTTGGAATTAGACTCGAGTATTTTCATGGTGTAATAACTGATTTCGTGTACTTGGTACTGGAGCCTCTTAGAGATCCATCCCTACGTAGATCTCTAGAGGGCTTCTCAAGTGACAGAGGCTGTTCGAGATTCCCAAGATGTTCGAAAACATATTAGAGTGTAAAATAAGCAGAAAAACCCTTGCACCTGAAACGTCATGTCGTGTCAATTAGGATCTGTTAACGTCGATAAGAGAGCTCTTGCAATTCTGTTAGATAACCTTTTGCATATGCATCTTGAATATTGTTAGTATTTCTCTTTTTATTATATATTAATGCCACACCATTATTATTTGCAGTATGTTTTGTATGGCTTTTTCCTCCATTCATTTAGTAGAGGTTTTTGATATTTCTGTTTTTATTTATTTAATTAAAGTATAACGATTTATATTTTCATTGTATTCATGTATGTTTTCCGCATACATATTCCCATTATTATTACTATGATTATAACCATTATTCCTATTATACTTATTCTGTTAATTATGCTTGCTCATTATTATTTTTTAATATAATGTATATTCTTTGCAAACATATTTTTTGATTCAAAGCTGTTTTTAAGCAAATTTAGAAGTGTTCGAAGGTATTTATTGAAATTGTTTGTGATGTCTTTATTTAAGATGCTAACGCGACAGGAATGACGTAAATAGGAGGAATGACGCGCAGCAAGGGGAAAATCATCCGTGTTGGCGAAGACACCGCGTGGATCTTATTTTTCGAACGTATTGAACAAATATTCTTGTTTTAATGATTTCAGTTTTAATAAATAAGTCTCATGTACAATACAAATATATTAACTTACCTGGCTCCATCATTCCTAGCCACCTGATCTTTTCCCATAATAATATATATTTGTATATATAGATAGGTAGATATAGATATAAATTTAGAGCTCTTCGAATGTATTTATTGAAATTGTTTCCAATGTCTTTATTTAAGATGCTAACGTGACAGTTTATATTCGAATCAATTCATCTAACAGAATATCCATGTTTATGTTTCTAAATAAGACTATGCTTAGATAAAGGAGAATTATCAGTTGAGTTTTTCAAGTTTTTATATTGATAATATTTTTAAAAATCTCTTTACTGGGCCACCCACTAATAATTTTCTTACAACAGCTTTTAAACTTAACCAGAAAGAATTGACTTTGCAAAGAACAGTAATTTCAATATTGCCATTTTAATACTATTTTATGCCATCATATGCTTTTAATACAGTAAATGTTTCCATTAATATACTGACGTTGTCTTTGTTTTTTCGGATCATTAATAGATGCTCATCATGACGTAATAAAGTCTCAGTTACTGCACAAATTAGTATCTAGGATGGAATAGAGAATTTTGATTTCTTTTATCTTTAAAACCTAATAATATATAATTTCCATTTTTATATATATACTAATAATTATTTTTTGGTCAATATTAAAAATTAATCCCTTTTCCCTTAAAAATTATAAAAAAAAACAATAAAGACAAAATGATCCTTTTTCAAGGTTTTTAAAATAAATATTTCAAAATTGGATATGATGATTAATATCTGTGATTACTAAATTTAATATATTTTTTGCATATCATTTTTATAATATAGCTATTATCTTACAACTTCTTTGATAAAGTGTTTAATTATTTACACAATGATTTTCAACATGAAAATATAGTTTTAATAAGCAATATTCTGTTAAATAATAGTTATCCTCCAAATTTTATTAAGAAACACATTAACCAATTATTATCCTGTTTGAATACTAATAAACGTATGAATAATAATTAATAATCAAGAAAAGTATGTCTTTATATTTCTTTTTAATGTCTATCTATACTAGATGTGACAGTAAAGTTTTCACTTTTACTTTGATAAGGTACAAATGAACATTTATAATTCGACACAAATTTTCGGAGGATTTTGAAAGTAAATTGCAATGACTATTTTAATTTATTTTAATCTAATAAATTATATAAAATCTATAACATTTTAAGTGTTTTTTTTTGTTTTTTGCTTTATACTGCCTAATGATTTTCAGTACTTATATTCTGTAGAAATTTGTACGATATTTAATTGCATTACTTATAAGATAAATAATTTGTAAAGCATTTTATATTTATTCAATGAGCATGAGTTATGCGTTCCTACTTTTTAGTGCATTTAATAATATACTACATAAGGAGAATATTTCAATGGTTTAATCGTTGAAAAATAATTATAATAAAAACATGGAAATTAGTTGATTATGATGACCATTTTGATTACTTTTTATAATATTATTATTGAAGACTAATTCTATCATTTTTCTATCAGATTTAAATTAAAAAATAGTTTAAATGTCTATAACTATGTTACGAGCGTTAATATTGAACAGACATTGTTAGAATTTCGAGGAATTACGCAGGTGATTATTAATCTAGGCACCTTTGGTTTTTACCGGTGTCAAGGCAGCGTTAACGATCATCCGGATAATGATAATATTTTACGGATATTGAATATCAACTGGAACAGCACAAGCGAGACGTAACAGCAAAAAGCTTAATATTGTAACTAAAAGACAGATGTTATCATTCATGCATCAAATTTTTAAGAAATTTTACATTAAATACTATTATATATCATGTTATATATCATATTAAATACTATTATATATTCACGGTAAAATTATTAGAATTTTAGTATAACAGGTAGGGGCGAGGGTTTGAAATGAGACGATTCAGTGGACTATGAGATAGCAATCGATTTATAAATACCTAGATTATATAAATACCTACAGATATGTGTTCGACATAAAAAGGAATTAAATATATTATTCGTCATACAATCTGTGATGGTTTCCAGCAGTTTATAATGGCGTAATATTTGTGAATATTGAACGTGAGAAGGGCATCGAAATTAATTTCTTACAAGGCGTGAATATATTGAAATTTTTAGCTACACCTGTAGGCGCGCTGTTAACAAGTATCATTAAAGTTACTTTTAATATAGTCAGTCAAGACTGAAGATTTAGTTTTATTAGGAAATGATAAGACTAGTACATAGAGTTTACCTATTCAAACTAAGTCTTTGAAATTTGTAGTCTACTTAAAAACAAATATGAAAGAAAGAATGAATGCAATTGCGAAAATACAGCGAGTACTGCCAATGTGATAGAAACCTGAAAAATTTGTAATCGTAATTATATTATAGCGCTTGTCTATCTGTAAATTTTATGCAGGTATAGAGTATAACTGTTACGAAACATGCTTACAGAAACGGTCCAGATTTATTGGGTGCAAAGTCTAAATTGTAATTAAAAGGCATTAGCGGTGGTCTTTTAGCTCACGTCTACAAAAAAAATAAAACTACCTTGTTTAAAGTTATAAAAATATCCTTGTGTCCCGAAAAATTGTGGGCAGTTACTTTTTTCATTATAAAGTTATAATATATATTATAAAAGTATTCGAAGATTATAAAGGAAACGATCAAATAACTCGATATGTCGTACTTTTAAGTTTCCTCCAGTTAGTTAGAGTTACCCGCCTGTGTAACAGTTTTGCAAATTAATAATAGGTTTTGATAAATCTCCGAAAAGCTTTTTGTTCATTCAACCATAGTATAATAATTTTAATTATTCAATGACTAAATTGAGTCGTTTATACTGTTACGTATATATACTAGTCGGCGACTAATTAAATTTTTTTTTCAATCTGATTTTCACTATATTAGTAGACTCTGTAAATACATTACCTAGGAGTTGAATCACAGTATGATATAATACATAATGCTATAGTGTATTTGAACATCTTGAAGAAATAAAACACAAATGAGAAATTCAAACTTGTTCGTAGAAAATAGTTCAATTAAAGAAAAACAATACAAATAGTATCGGTCCTCTTAGTAATGATCTCTTCTCCAAGACGAAGCAAAATAAATATAATAGATCTGTATTATAGTCTTCATATATAACTTATTAGAAAAAGATAAGGCTTTATTCAGACGTATGTTATGTAGATGAAGGATTGAATACTTTTCATGTTAGAAACTTTGTATAACCGTAATCTTTGAAAACTATTTAATAGAGCACTCTCAAATTTCTCACATATCTAAGAGACATGAATTATTCTTTATAAATTATTAAAGAAATTTTGAATAATTTATGATTTGGTTAAGAACAACTTAAATCAAATGAAAAGCATAATAGAAATTGTAGATGAACCGTAGTTGTTCAAAACCTCGGACAACAACGGAAAATTTAAATTGATGGTGGTGGTAGCAGTCAGGTTGTCCTTTGCTAACATAGAAATAACTCATTTTTATTATTTTGATTTTTTTTATTATTTTTAATTTTTAATCTAATTTAATTTTAATTTTAATTTTATTTTTATTTTCAGTAGTAAGTTCTATTTCAGATTCTACGGGGTGATAATAAACAAGGAAAATCTGACTGTCATTATTTAGTATAATATATTCTAGTATGAAGACTGTAAGACCGATAAAAATATTTATTAATTTAAAAAGATGTGCCCTTGCCATTCTAATTTAAGATATGACATGAGATTAATAGAAGCTAATCTTTTTTTGTTTGTAACCCTGATCTTTAAGAAAGTGTGCATCATATTATCATATTTTGGAACGCAACAACCTTTTACTATTGTTTATACGAAATTATCTGGGAAATAATAGAAATAATAAACTAAAATAATAATAAAGACTCTGCGAAAGTTTCTCAATTATATACATTATATAATATGGAAATATTTTTATAGTACTATTAATTACACACACGCACACACACAAACACACACAATAGTTTAGCAGCAACGCTACGGCTCAGAGATTCTCAAAGTTGTCTTTGTGGCGCCACTGCCGCACTTGATATTATGTTTTTGCAAAGTACTTCTAATTCATTCTGGAAAACCTTTAACATATAGTAATACAACAACTTTATTATTATAATTTTGATCTCTTATATTATGTTCTCTACAAATGTTAGAAATCTGATGCACTTTCTCCGCAATTATTTTTTTTATAAACTCTACTGGATACTCATTATTAATGAATATCTTTCTAATTAATTGAAAATTATCTTATCTGAAATGTTTTTGTGCTAATTTGATTGCTCTGCCAATGGCTCCCTTTATAGTAACTATCTTGTTTCCGAATTTATGGTACTATTTAAAGTTTAACAATTTAATAAATGTTACTATTTTTTTGCATCCAACGCATAGAAAAACATACAGATATCATTTCGGACAGAAAGCAATGAAAAATTACATTTGAAGGATTTACCTTGGAATAAAATTTTCAAGATCAGAGATGTTTTCTGGATATCTTTTCTTATATAGCATATCTTATCATTTAGGATTAAACTGTTAATTCTTCAAATACAATTTTGAAAATGGGACTTTCCGTCGTACATGGGACCAAATTTATCGTGCACTTAATGTGAACATTCTTCGATTTTATGTACAAATATCATGTAAAAAGGTTAATACCTAGAAAATAAACCTTAGCCTTGATACCAGTACATTCTTTTATCTAAAATACAAAAATTAATGTACGAAACACAGTACAATAAATTTTAATTTTTGAATTTATTGTTATTCTGTGAACTAAGCAAAAATTTAAGCAAAAAATCAAGAAAAATGTGGTATTAATCTGATATAAGTAAATATATAGTTTATTTCTTATTGATAATTATTTCTGGTTGAATTTCGAGCGATTCGAAGCATTTCTGATCTTATTGTAAACGTCACAACATTTAGCGTGACGATAAAAAATCGTGCATAAGGTGAAAACGTGTACCTTGACAAGTGCGTAGGAATGGATGCTGTCAGTCAAATGGAAAAATTTATAAAAATCGTCCTAGCACGTTTCTAGAAGACGCTAAAAGAATTAGTGCCTTTTGTTTCCGCGAGCTAACCACTGAGGCCGTGTGTGTTGTTCAATGTTTTCTCTACATTGCCCTAATTTTTATCCATCGATGACGCCGTAAATATAATTTTTGAGTTCGATTCTCGACCGACGGAGGAGCCTGCACTGAATTTTATGCATTTAGCATTGTATTAACGTGCACTTGTGTGCATATATTTTTGTATGTTTATTTGCCTTAATTTTAGATTGGTTTAAGGCTTATAATTGACACACGAGCTCGTCTGAATAGGAATTTTTGCGAATAATACGATATTAAATAGCACAAGTATGGGCAACGGCAGTTGACCTTGGAACAGCTCGGCTGTGCCACAGTCTGTAAGGATGCACCCGACAGCATTTATGCCTGATAGCAAAGGCTGTTTCTAAACCCATGACGTTGGGACCGTAACGCGGACCAGGAGGATCAGCGGAGCACACTTCCCTCTAACTGCATAAGGAATGCTCTTGATCTTTTCATACGTCGATCTCGACGTGCGAGGGCATTCTATCCTTTGCGAGTATTTATGCGTATCAATAACAACAGGAGGATGAGAAATAATTTCTCGATTTATAAATCTAATGCTTGAAGTAGGATTTTTTCATAAATTTATCATGACCAGTCGATGTACCCCATTTCTACAGAAAAAGTATATTAATTTGAAGGTGATACATTAATTTATCTTCAAAATCGAAGAACATTATGTCCTATCATTTTGCACGGTTCATTTTAGAGGTAATAATAGTTATCTCCCTCAGTCTAGACAAAATCCCTCAACCGATTGAGGCTGTCTCTCATTGTTAAACCATTTCAAAATTCAAATATAGATCCTATATTCAAAGGAAATCTTGAAATTGCAAGATCGCGATTATATCATTTCAAGAAATTCTAAATTTAAATTGAGAAACGTATATTTTTGATTATAATAACAAATAGTTAATAGAGAGCAATAAATTATATAGATTCAAATAAAACTAATTTGTTGAATGTAAAGTATGTTCTATTTCACTAAATAATATGTCTAATTTACAAAAATTAAACTTTAATATTGGATGTGCAGTTTTCATAATCAATTTAAAAGATATTCCTCCGGGATATCTGTAAAAAAGAATAATTAAATATATGCTTTTTGCTTAATAATGTAAAGTAATAAAATTTTATATTCATATGGATCTAAAAAAGAATCTAACAAATTAAAACTAACTTTTTAACGGTGCAGGATAAACAACCGATTTGGTTTCATTACAATCGTGAGTCTTGCTTTCTAAATCTCCGTGTTCGCAATCATATAATTTGTGACTTGAATTAAAGCATATGCGAATCTCGTAAAGATATTGTTTCTATGTAATATAAAATAAAGTACATAATATAAATTAAACGATTACATCTTTTCTTAATTAATGCATAGTATTTTCATCTCACCTGGAGATCTAGACATGTTATGTATATTTGTTTCTTTAAAACTGCTGTGATGGATCGAATCATATGATCGAATGGATATTCGTGATCCGGATAGATTTCAGCTTTGTTAAGAATAATTCCTACATCATATTTTTCTTGCAAGCGCAAAGCTTCCTCAAAGTAATACGGCACGTTTGGCGTTATGCATGATCCAAAATAATTGTATGCAAGTCTCCAATTGGTTAGTTCAGTCATTAGTGACATTAAATTAGGCCATTTTATCATTAACGCTTTTCTCAAATTATTCTCAGGATCGCTGGGAATTGATCTCCTTGCATCATGAGCGTCGTATCTCAGAGGATTCCTATCTTGATCTACACATTCTTGAAGTGAACTACCATACAAATCGTAAGCTTGCAGTCGATCTATAACCCATTTTCCAGAATTAAATATTGTTTCATGATCTTTCACATATTGTATCCAAAGAAATTTGTCAGTATCTATCATAAGAAATAATGTTGTCGGAAAACGTTGAATTAATGCTAGTTCTATATAATTATCCGTTTTCCTAAAAATAATGATAATACTGATGATGATACTAAATTTTAATAAAGAATAAACAACTTTTACAAAGTGGTGGCGGTCAAATTCTTAAAAATGTAATATATTTCAAGAGTATAAAATTATCTAGATATAATACAAAACTCATAAAAAATAAAAACAAAAACTCAAAATAAAAAAGTACAAAATAAACTCAAATTAAAAAAATACAAAACAAAAATAGCGCTACAATAATATCACAATCATTAGAATAAAACGTCACTTTCGATATTTTTTCAAGAGCTCTCTTATCTTGATATTAAGTAAGTTGTATATGTGAAGTTTGACAAAAGGTGGTGGCTCAAGTGGAAGAGTTTTTCCGTATTTTCGCAAGTAGGGTCATAGCCCTGAAGTCTTGGTATTGAGAACTCTATTAAAAAAAGGAACAGATGATTAGTACGTGTTTTAGTTCGCAACAATAATATCAAAACTAAAATTGTTCTAAAATTAATTTAATAAATAATGTCTATAAGAAAAGCTCAGCGCTCGAAGAAAGCGAAGCTAAGCATTTTTTAAATATACGCATTGCTGTTATAAAATGGCAGAAAAACAGAGCATGTACTAATTGTTTTTTTTACAAATTTATAAATAATTAATACTGGACTACACATGTGTATACTAGGATAAAATAGATCAAAATTTCTATTAATTTGTTGGAGGAATCTCAGAACACTTGGTAAAACAAAAGTAAATATCCAGTCGCACGGTAGATTTACGAGTGAGCAGACGTGTTTATATAGTTTGCTCCGGATTATGAAATTCGAATTAGTGCTGTTGTGGCTCAGTATAGGGCTAGCCCTCAAAATTGCGTTTACGCGTGTTTAATTCTGCATTTAGATCACCATGGAATTATCACCTTTAGATAATCAAACACCTAATCCATTTAAAGAAATTCCAACATCTGTGATTGGTACTCCAACTAGTAATGCCGGTATAACATAGACACCGAAAAGAGAAAAGGGATTGATACTCGATTGTGTGATAAATCTAACCTTAAAAAATTATACTTGTGCAGTAGGAGATATCATTGAACCAAAAAATGTAATGTACGTATCGAGAATCTTTAATAATAGAGTCTGTTTATATCTTGCAAAGAAAGAGCTAGTAACTGAAATTACCACCAAAAACGAATTCCTGCTAATCGAAGGTAAATACGTCAGTATAAGACCATTGGTTTCTAGACAAAAAAGAGTAAATTTGTCAAATGTATCCCCGATATTATAAATTATCAAATTGAAAATATTCTCGACAAACTAAAAGTGAAACGAGCTTTACCTGTCACAAACTTCAACACAAAATTAAAAAAAAAAGTAAAAAAGAATATAATTTAAGAGTCTACTCAAAAACATTAAAGCTATAAAAAATCCAATAAATATAATATCACAATAGACGGACAATTTAGAAGAATTTATAACGTTTATAACTAACGATGTCTATCCGAATGTAAGAAGGGACCTTCTAATCAAAGTATATTTTACACACAATTCAATGGATAATAAAATAATTCAGTGGAATATAAATGAATTAAATACCAGATTTGAATTCCTAAAAAAACTTATTATATACGAAAATCTGGCAGATTTGTGCCTGTAGGAAAGAAATGTTAAGAAGAAAAATTTTACAGACATTAAAAAGTGTAAAATAATTTTCAAAAATAGAACAGATTGCCAAGCTGCGAGCGGGGGAGTACCAATTTAAGTTAAAAACTATATAGAAATTAAAGAACTGAAGATCAATACTAATTTAGAAGCAATTGCATTAACGCCAAATCTAAGCAGTACAAGATTGACTATATATACTTACCAAATAGCCGTCTACTAATATAGAAGAATTTTAAAAAATTGTACAACAACTTCCGAAACCGTTTCTGCTAATAGGTGATTCTAACAGTCACAATACACTCTGGAGATCTTACAAAACTAATAATAGAGGTGAAATTAGCGAAAAACTTTTAAAAGATGACACTCTAACCGTACAAAATGTTGGAAACCCAATATATTTCAATATTTCAACAGATAAAAACAGTGTCATTGACGTACCAATATGCTTTGCAAACTTAACAGACAGAATAGAATGGAACGCACTGACATATGCTTGTAACAGCTATCGCTTCCCAATAAAAACCATATTAAAAACAAATTGCCCAATAGAAATTTATACCCCTAGATGGAAATTTAAAAATGCGCAATAGAACGAATATATGAAAATCATCAATAGTAATATAGAGGAATTAAAAAATTTAATCGATGCAAGAGAAATTAATATAGATAAAATAATTGAAGCTTTCAATTCTATTATTACTGATACTGCGGATAAAACAATCCCGAAAACAAAAAAGAGTATTGGAAGAAAAAATTTGCCTTAGTAGAACGAAAACTTTAGTAATGTAATAAAAGTATCTAAGCACGCGTTGAAAATTTTCAAAAGGCATAAAACTTTCGATAAAAGTAAAAGGAAATGCAAAAATTTCAAGTTTATATAACGGGGTAAACACTTGTTATAAATATCCAGATATAATATCTCTATTCGACTGCGAAGCCTTAGTCATCTATGAAACCTTAAAGAAAATAAAAACACATAAAGTAGTGATATTTACGAGATCACCCAAGATTATTTCTGCACTAAGTAACAATAGCAGTAATAATGAAATGGTAAGCAAAAGAATAAAATTATATAACAAACTAATGCATAAACGTGAAACATCAAAAATGATTTTTTATTGCATTCCGTATAATATTAAAAATGTAGATATAGATAAATAGATAAAAAAGTATTTCATTGTAAAAAAAGTGGAATTGATCGATGAAAATACTTTTATTAATCAGCAATAATCACTAAATTAAGCTAAGAAACAAATAAACAGAACTTTACTCAAGAAGTGGAACGAAGATTGGTTATATCTATTCCAGAATACAGCTTTTAAAACAGTCAGAAAAGATAATTTCGAAATAAGCCCGTCAATTAAATAGAGAAGAAAGGAAGAAGTAATAAACGGATTAAGAATAGGACACACAAATATTAGTCATTTGCATCTAATAATAAAATACGAACGAGCAAAATGTGAAACATGTAATCTACGAACAATAGTTAAACATATACTAATTGAGTGCGAAAACTCAAAGCAAAATAATAAAGAATTAAAATTACCTGAAGACATAAGTAAACGTTTAAGACACTTCGACTCATGTAGAAAACTTATATCACGTCTTAAAAAGTTGAATTTATATAAATATATATAATGAAAAAAAAGAGGTGATAATGTTTAAAAACAAAATAATATTGAATACGCTACTATGTAGCATAATAAAATAATTGATATATTATATATATATATATATATATATATATATATATATATATATAGTTGTGGCTAATGACCATAAGGTTGATGCGATATTAAATAAATAAATTAAAAGAGTAAATATCCATATAATTCAGATAACATAATTAAAAGAAGATATTGGCTAATTCCCTTACGCTTTCTTTAAACGCCGACACTTTTTTTGATCAATCAGGTGATTATCAGGGTGTATAAACTGAGAATTTCTAACGAAAATGAAATATAAATGTACATATAGTGAAGTATGAAAACAAAAGTACCAATATCTATAATGATTTTAGACAACGTGTATAAAAAATGAGGAAGAGTAAAGAGAGTGTGTATCTAAAAATAGAATATAGCTGATAAGGACGGATTTATAGGAATGAAATTAAAAATTGGCAACAATTTGTAAAATCGGGGACATTGTGAAGTGTTTTATCTTTAATGATATTCTTGACTTTATTTAATGCTTTAGTTATTTCAATATTTTTTAAAACATCTAATATTTTGCTCCTGTTAAGTACCTGATCTGCCGATACAGCTGTCAATATTGAAATAAAACATTAGTTAAAAAAGACAAGTGTTTGGTATCTCAAATATCCCACTTGAATTATTTTGATATCAAATTATTAAAATTTATTATGAAAATGTGGGTGACAACAGGTAGAATTAATATGCCAGGAGGAAGAAAATTAACTAGAAGTTGAATTAAGCCAAACGGTGCAGTAGATAACGTTTCTATCATGACTAGCATGAGCATTAACACTAAAATGCTTATAAAAACATTGATTTTGGTTAGTTTTATCGCTTATGTTCGGTTCACGATATAAGTATATCGTATAGCAGGTGTAAATTCTCCGAATTTGAATTTTTATTAGAGTGCAGCTTTTCTGAGTTTTACAAATAAAATAAATGCTGCGATTTATTAAAATGAAAACAAAACAACAACAAACGTTCCAATAAAATAATTTAAATATATAAAAATAGTAAATACAACAACGTTGAGTACCTTAGCAAAGACGATAAAAGCAATGACTCAAACGCTCTTACGGCGCTATTTTATAGACTCTTCACTCCCCTCGAAAAGGAGTCCAATTATAAGCGATAAGCCCCGCTCGTGCCGATCGCAACCCAAATTCTTCGCGCATCCGGACGGACGGAGAGCCCGAGGTGACCAACCGTACACGTCCCCTGATTTTGAAATTCTCGATATTTTCTGAAAACCCGAATTCTGAAAATACGACCTATTTCAATATAAGTCTATAGAAAGGCTTTCTTTTAAGGAAAATATCCGAATTTCTCGTCACAGCACAGACCACTTCTTTTAGGAAGCATAACCATGTAACTACTTTTGAAAACCTCAAGATTTTCTCAATAGCAAGTATTCGGCCACCTATTTATGAAACCGTATACAAGCTATTTTACGAGAAAAATCTTCGGATTTCCCGTCAGGGTGCGGTTCAAGTGTGTATCTTATTTTTACACATAGTTCGGCCTATAACGAGAGCTTACTCGCGATTTGTAGGAGTCTTTATCATCGATTTCTAATTTTATAGTCGCATCGTAATATAGAATTTTTCTTAAATTTAAGCATTTCAAAATCTCTCTTTTCTTGTCTTTACTTTACAAACTAAAAATTTCGTTTCATTTAACGTCTCATGAGATTATTTATCTCGTAGTCACTTTTGTCCGAGGTAATCTCGTATCCGAGTCAAATTGTATACATTTTTTCTTTAACTATAAACACAACATCGCTCGCTAACATAAATAAGTATAATATCATTTGCTTTATTTCTTTATATATCTTTCGAATTTCGACATAATTTTAAGGTTTAATATTACATAACTTTTAAAATTGATACAATATTAATTTGTTAAAAAAGAATAACGCTCTCTTTCTGAACTATACTAAATAATTCTAAAAGAAATTGTATCTTATTTTCAACGAATCCCTATCATTTCAATTTTTTTTATAGCCTATATTTTCATAAGCATACTTCTCAAATTTAACCAAATGTCTCGACGAATCGACACCACATATATTTTAAGACAGTTTATGTGATCTAAGAAACGATTTTATTCTATATGTAATATAATCTAATATTTATTATAAAGTATTATCTAGAAACTTAAAATTAAAAATACAATGTCTTACAAAAAATTTAGTTAATCAGTTTCTCTTGATATTTAAACTTAAAACTAATATTAATATTTAATATTTAAATTTAATTTGATAATAAAATATCAATACTACTTGAATCAGTAACACTGAGTATTATTCCGAAAAAAACAGTATTTAACGTTTGAGATATCCTTGCGATTAATTGTACGTGAAAAGTACTATAGGTAATATTTATGGGGGCTGTTCAGCGTGATTATAAGGTTTAGAAACCAACGTTTCCGAATCAATTAAAAGCGGTTCCGGCGAGCCGGGAGGGGATAGGGATAGTATGTTGATCCTACATTATCGTGCGCTCGCATGAATATCGTAGTGCGGTAAAAACACTCTAAGTTGTTCAAAACATTCTATCTCCTCGGCGGTAAGCATCTAGATGACTTTAGACTATTCAAGCATCACTCTCGCTGATCGGCTTTCGAACTGTACGGTGCGTTTTCTCGCGGAGAATTTATTCGCTAAGCGTTAAATTTCGAAACTGTTTGCGTTCTGTGGCGGTTCTTTGACGAAGTTCTGTCTTTTTGTAGTGGCTTCGTCACGTTCGTAAGATCGTATAGTTTACCTCCATAGCTCTATGATGGCAGCATACCTGAGATACGTACGATCCATAGATTATGAGGAATCGAAAATAAACATATAAATGTCAGACATAAATACTGATAATGATATGTATATTAGTAGATACGGAACATTTAGGAATTAGTACTCCTGCTAAATTGCATATTAGTGGTACTTAAAATTCTACTCGATTGGTTATTAATGAGGAGTTCCTAGATGAAGATAAATAAGAATGCGTTACGATGCCAACTATAGAAATAATGGCTCTAAATCTAAGTATCAATAAGTTATAATCATCAGATACTGAGAAACTTTGGAAAATAAAAGAAGAGTATGTGTGTATAAAAGACATACAATTTTAAAGAAAATAAACCTATTTATGACAGTTTGGCCCCTGCTTACTGTAACATTTATGTAGATTTAGAGAATAATGAGATGCAGCATATCCTCGAGAGAAGGCTTGGATTTACTACATGTTGATGTTAAAGGGATTATTAGAAAGTTTTCCGATCCTTTGAGACAAGCTTAAGAAGATTAAAAACTACCAGCCCTAGACTCATGAAAATAAGTACTTGTCCAGAGAAATTTTGGCGGTTCCTTCGGACGCTTTCACGTGTTAAAAGATTGTAAAAAGAACGAGGAAGTACCCGAAATATAGTGTTTTTAATTTCCGCGGTGTCTCATTAGCCGTTTGGAATTTTTCTTCTGATTATAATAAAATCTTAGATAAAGTCACCATGGAAAATTTCAGAACAATACTACAAATTTTGCATATGTTGTTATTATTTATATGTTGCCTACAGATTGGTAGCAAGATTTTTATAACAGCCTCGAATTGTTAACTTCTGTTAAATTTTATGGTATTTTACCATATAATGTTTCTATGATAGAATTTTTTCAAAATACGAAGAAAACTTTTCCTCATGTATACTTTTTATTCATATTTATTCTGTTCTTGCATTATTTTATCTAAAACCAAGTGTCCATATTCAGGTTTGTAAATAAAGAATGGAGTTGCAAGAAAATGTTGCATTATATGCATATTTCAACATTTACATAGAATTTGAGCGAATACTCCACTTATATAGATTAATTACGTAGATATATTCTAAGTTATAAAGTTTGGCATATGAATAAGCTATTATCGTACACATGTAAGCGAATACGATTACAGCAAATCCGACGGTTTTGAGAGTAGTATGCTTCTACGCAATATTATCTTACCTTTATTGAATGTAGAAATCAGTTTTGAATTTACACATTTGAAACTACCTGAAGTGAGCAAAATCATTAAGTATCTAAAATAAGAAGGAGGAAGCTATGGTAATGTGGCCGGTGCATCATCGCATCAGTAGGTACCATCGAGCTGGAGTCATGCGAGTGTGCGTTTATGTCTAATAATGATGAACTCTTATTATATTATCATATACGCTCGCGTTTCTCCGCGTTTCTACGAAACGTTCAATCCATATGAAGGTAGGGAAGAAAAAAATTTCAAAATGCGACAGTGGCAACAATAAAAGGCACTTATATTTCGTGCTTAAAGAAAAGAGTGTGTTATCACATCATCGCAAAGGAGAAGGAATGAAGTTCAATCACAGCGGCGAAATCGCCCCATCTGAAGGAAGTTTCAATCACAATTATTGTATCAAGTCAACAGTTCATGTTTAGTACTATATTTGATACACATATGCATATGTAGGAAAGGCTGTGAATGGATGCGAGCTGCTCCTTGATGGATTCGCCTGCAGATTGTTGAACGATCTCCATTTGTCTTCTCCATTTACACAAAGATTAAATAAAAAACACATTCCTTTTGAGCTATAGGAGACGTGTCCTTTATTTGCTTGGAGAAAAAGCCTGAGAATAGACATCAAAACCTCTAATTAAGGGGGAAGAGTTACAAATTATGGATATACATTAAATCAAATACAGAAAGACGGAACAAACATAAAAGGAAGATAAAGTTGTAGATAAAAAGAACGAGGAAGTACCCGAAATATAATGTTTTTAATTTCCGCGGTGTCTCATTAGCCGTTTGGAATTTTTTTTCTGATTATAATAAAATCTTAGATAAAGTCACCATGGAAAAATTTCAGAACAATACTACAAATTTTGTATATGTTGTTATTATTTATATGTTGCCTACAGATTGGTAGCAAGATTTTTATAACAGCCTCGAATTGTTAACTTCTGTTAAATTTTATGGTATTTTACCATATAATGTTTCTATGATAGAATTTTTTCAAAATACGAAGAAAACTTTTCCTCATGTATACTTTTTATTCATATTTATTCTGTTCTTGCATTATTTTATCTAAAACCAAGTGTCCATATTCAGGTTTGTAAATAAAGAATGGAGTTGCAAGAAAAAGTTGCATTATATGCATATTTCAACATTTACATAGAATTTGAGCGAATACTCCACTTAAATGAAATAACTAAAAACACTTGCTCCAGTAATATCGATATAATGTTCATTGAAATAAGATTTCTTTGAAATTAAATAATATTAAAATGATGTAATTACTAAAACATCAAACAACTCTGTATAATGATAAAAGTTTCGTGAAATCTCTTAAAACTTCTATATTTCTTTGAATATAGTATATTAATTTTAATTATTAAATGATTAATTTTACTGGTTGATTATGTATAAATAGCAAATCATTAATAATGAAATGTTTTATAGCTATTATTAATTATATTAGTAGACTCTGTAAATACATTACCAAGGAGTTGAATCGCAGTATGATATAATACATAATGCTATAGCGTATTTTAACATCTTAAAGAAACAAAACACAATTGAGGGAGTAACTCAAAACTATTTGAAAAAATAGTTTAATTAATTCAAATTTGTAAAAATAGTTACTATTCTCTTAGTGATCGCCTCTTCTCCAACACGAAGTGAAATAAAAGTAACATATCTAGATCATATTCCCGATATATGCTTTATTAGAAGAAGATAAGGCTCCATATGTATACGAATGTTATGTAGATTAAAGATAAACTATGTAGGTTAAAAAAAATAATGGCATGTATCGCGGGACGCACTTCAAAATTGAATACTTACATGGAAAGCAGAATGTTTCTGTTTTTAGATTATTAGAATGTTTAGACCGTTTAAAATTTTTATTGTTTTCCAGATTCTATCTTATCTCTCCTCTCTTTTGACCCCGCCTCCTATTTTTACCTAGACGTACAAATCCTGTGTTTTCCGAGATGTTGTCTTACAAGTTTACCGTTGTACTTTTAGTAATTTTTTACATATATGCACATACAATGCACAGAGAATATTGAAAATATAAGAGTATGAAAGACAGAAGGGTTATTGTTAAAAAAAAAATATGATATTTATGTATTAACTTATGTATTTATTTATTTTCTTTAGATAAAATGTCATAATTATTTTATTATTATTATTATTACTATTAATCAGTGAATTACTACTAATCGAAGGATTATAAAATATTGAAGCAACGAAGAAATATTTATCTAAAAAGTTTATATAAGAGATTTTTGTAAATTCAGAAATATATTAATATAATAATTTTTTTATAGCAAAACAGCTAGAGAACAGCTCAGAGAACAGCGGCCTTCGTACACAAGAGATTTCTTAGAGAAATGGCGGATAACTATGAAATGGACGTCCCTCGATCGACGAATGAAACACAGGCAACGACGGCAGCGGTGCAACGACAAATGACTGTTCTGCAAACAAGCGAGTTCAAGGACTACTTTCTGAAGCACGGTCTTATTTACAAAGAAGCATTAGGACAAGAAAAATTGGTGGTCCCCAAGAGATTGCAGCAAGAGCTTATTAAAAGAGCTCATGAAGTCGGACACTTCGGAACTAAAAAAACCATGGACCTCCTGGTCCGAGTATATTAGATGACTAAGTTGAAACAGAGATTTGCGAAGTATATTAGCAATTATTTGCCGTGTATCTTGGGAGCGACCAAGGCCGAGTAGTCAGAGGACCTTCACAATCTGCTACCAAAAGACGACACGCAGTTGCAAACCATTCATCTGGATCATATGGGACCGCTATCAGCGACAAGAAAACAATACAAACATGTACTAGTCGCAGTGGACGCATTTACTAAGTTCACATGGATTTTTGCAGTAAAATTGACAAAGACAAGGAAAGTGCTAGATAAGCTGCGCACAAAGCAGCAACATTTCGGCAATCCGCATCGCTTCATTACGGACCATGGGACTGCCTTTAAATCTCAAGAGTTCGACCAATACTGCGAGGAAGAGCGGATTCAATACCACCGCCGATGTTCCCCGAGGGAATGAGCAGGTAGAGCCAGTAAACGGTATTTTCGCCGCGGTGATAACAAAAATATCAACCGCTGAGCCTGTAACTGATACAGGCATATCAGTAGAGTGCAGAGAGCGATTAATGGTACCTACCAGCGCGCATTAGGAATCAGCCCATTTGAATTAATGTTCGGAGCAAAAATGCGTTACTGTGAAACACACAGCTATCAGATAAAATAGACCAAGAAATCGTGCAGCACTTCAGCGATTCGTGGCAGGACGCCCGAGTAGCCACTAAGAAAGAAATAGGCAGAATACAAAACGAGAATCGGCGACAATATTTCCGGAGACATAAGCCTGCCACCAATATCGCCAAGGATATGTCGTAGCCATCAAACGAACACTGCTTGCCCCGGCCGAAAAATGGCGATAAAATTTTTTGGACCGTACCGTGTCTTGAGAGCCAATGAGCACGATCCCTAGGAGTTTGGAAAAATAGGCGATAGCAAAGAGCCGGCCAAAATCACGACATCAGCGGACAATATAAAATCATGGCGAGGTTTCAGAGACGACCTTGAGGAGGATCTCCAGAGTGATGGAGAAAACCCCGAAAAATCCGAAAAAGAAGCAGAAGACGCTATACCAAGAACAGGGTGTGCAGTCATTAAAAGGAACTTCTACAAACATTATGATGAAACTGTTCGGGTTTACGACTTCCGCGTAGTAGGGGTGGAAATGTTTATATCTGCGCTACGATTATATAATAAATCCGCCGGCTCGCCGCCGTCGCGTCGGATTTCTCGAGACGAAGTGGCTTGCGTGCCGCGTCACGACTGGCATTGTTGACGTGATCGCCTGGTACGAACAGTCGAGTTTAAGCGATACTAGTTTGTATTTTTCGGTGTGTAACACAAAGAGTGCGTGCGACATTTTAGTTTTTGCGACATTTAATATTCATAGATTCTACCGAACTCTGTTTGATGATTGTGTGATTGTATGTGTTAATTTAAGCAGTGTTAATTCTTGTGAGAGCTGTGTTTGCTGAGTGCAATCTGCTCTAAGGCGAGCGCATTTCGCGGCAGCAAAATTTCGCTGCCCGACACCGTAGCGTTGGTCACCCGAGATGTCGGAGGCGCGCAGCGTGCGTAGGTTTTGCGCTCCCTTCGCCCGGTTTTTTCTCCCTGGACGAGACTAAACCAGCGGCGGCCAGATTTTATAAGGTTTCGTTATCGTTTTAAGTGTGAACGTTCACTAGTTGTAAGATTGTTTGTATTCGATTAATGATTGTAAGTAAATTTATATTAAATATTATATTACATAGTTTAATAAAGAATAGGCTTGCCCCGGCTTTTCCCTCTAATCGTGAGGGTTTTTATGCCGAGGCAAGTTGTTGCATTTCCGCGACATCTCTCGTTTTTATTGAGAAAAGAGCCAACAATTCCTTTATCCTCTTCACGAATTCCTTAGCTTTAATAAATAAAATTATTACATTTTTGTTCAGAAACATTTGCTTGGTTCAGTAGTATATATACAGAAATTCATACGTATAGTTCAAGCACATATATATAATTTCATATTTTCTATATATATGTATACTGTGGGAATGCCGGTAGAGGTGAAATATCGATGCGCCTCATTGCACTAATGGTGAACTCGTCCCAACGTGTTGCGAGCCGTAACGCCCAGTCGGCCGCCTGCATCTATCGCACGGGCAGAAAAGAACGATGCTAAAATCATCAACTACTTCACACGAATGCGGAGTCGCCAAAGCTATGAACACCCCTGATTGGACGGCCGAAAAGAAAGGGGGCACTCACGACACTATCATAAATAAGAGGAATGACGCGCAGCAAGGGGAGAATTATCCGTGTTGGCGAAGACACCGCGTGGATCTTATTTTTCAAACGTATCGAACAAATATTCTAGTTTTAATGATTTCAGTTTTAATAAATAAGTCTCATCTACAATACAAATATATTAACTTACCAGGCTCCACCTTCCCTAGCCACCTAACCTTTTTCCATAATATATATATATATATATATATATATATATATATATATATATATATATATATAGATAGAAATTTAAATTTATAGATATAAATTTAGAGATCTTCAAAGGTATTTATTGAAATTGTTTGTGATGTCTTTATTTAAGATGCTAACGTGACAGTTTATATTCGAATCAATTCATCTAACAGAATATTCATGTTTATGTTTCTAAATAAGACTATGCTTAGATAAAGGATAATTATCAGTTGAGTTTTTCAAGTTTTTATATTGATAATATTTTTAAAAATCTCTTTATTTTCTAATAATTTTCTAATAATTTTCTTACAACAGCTGTTAAACTTAACAAGAAAGAATTGGCTTTGCAAAGAACAGTAATTTCAATATTGCCATTGTAATACTATTTTATGCCATCGAATGCTTTTAATATAGTAACTGTCTCCATTAATACACTGACGTTGTCTTTGTTTGCTCAGATCAAGATGCTTATTATTACGTAGTAAAGCGTCAGTCTTTTTCGGGTTACTGCACAAATTATTATATAGGATTGAGTAGAGAATTTTGATTTTTTTTATCATTAAAACCTTAATTGACGTCGGTATTAGACTCCAAAGAATAGAATTTTTAAATTAGTTGCTTCATGCGAAATTTTAGATATTAAATAATAAAAGGAAAATATTTCCAAAACTAATTTATTACGTATAATTTTTAAGATGACAAAATCGAACTTAAAACAAACTTTATTATTACTTTGTAATTTTTTTAAATTATTCATTTCCGTATCTTATGATTTTTATTTTAAATCAACATAATAATTTTATAATATTACATAAATATTAATTGTTAAATAAATTGTTCATTTTCTAACCAGAAACAAGGTTCAAAACAACCTAGTTTCTACCTTTTTCTTAATTTTATTGACAACGTTCACATTTTGCATTCTAAGATTTACCTCATTTCTAGCCACAGTGATTGATTCTATTTTTACTACTTAGTAACTACTTTTCAGCCGATTAAAAATTGTTAGATTTCTACCAGGGAGTTTTCATAATCAATCTAAAAGATATTCCTCCGGGATATCTGTAAGAAAGTGTAATTAAATATATGCTTTTTGCTTAATAATATAAAGTAATAAAATTTTTTATTCATATGAATCTAAAAGAGAATGTAACAAATTAAAACTAACTTTGTAACGGTGCAGGATAAAGAACTGATTTGGTTTCATTACAATCGTGAGTGTTGCTTTCTAAATCTCCGTGCTCACAATCATATAATTTGTGACTTGAATTAAAGCATATGCGAATCTCGTAAAGATATTGTTTCTGTGTAATATAAAATAAGGTACATAATATAAATTAAACGATTACATTTTTTTTAATTAATATATAGTATTTTCATTTTACCTCGAGATTTAGACATATTATGTATATTTGTTTCTTTAAAACTGCTGTGATGGATTGAATGATATGATCGAATGTATACTCATTACCCGGATAGATTTCAGCTTTTTTAAGAATAATTCCTACATCATATTTTTCTTGCAATCGCAAAGCTTCCTCAAAGTAATACGACACGTTTGGCGTTATGCATGATCCAAAATGATTGTATGCAATTCTCCAGTTCGTTACTTCAGTCATTTGTGACATTAAATTAGGCCATTTTATCATTAATGCTTTTCTCAAATTATTATCAGGATCGCTTGGAATTGATCTCCTGACATCATGGACGTTGTATAACAGAGGATTACTATCTTGATCTACGCATTGTTGAAGTGAACTACCATACAAATCGTAAGCTTGCAGTCGATCTATAACCCATTTTCCTGAATTAAATATTGTTTCATGATCTTTCACATATTGTATCCAATGAACTTTTCCAATATCTATCATAAGAAATAATGTTGTCGGAAAACGTTGAATTAGTGCTAGTTCTATATAATTATCCGTTTTCCTAAAAATAATGATAATACTGATGATGATACTAAATTTTAATAAAGAATAAACAACTTTTACAAAGTGAGTGGCGGTCAAATTCTTAAAAATGTAATATATTTCAAGAGTATAAAATCATCTAGATATAATACAAAACTCATAAAAAATAAAAACAAAAACTCAAAATAAAAAAGTACAAAATAAACTCAAATTAAAAAAATACAAAATAAAAATAGCGCTACAATAATATCAAAATAATTAGAATAAAACGTCTCTTTCGATATTTTTTCAAGATCTCTCTTATCTTGATATTAATTAAGTTTTATATATGAAGTTTGACAAAAAGTGGTGGTTCAAGTGAAAGAGTACTTTCGTATTTCCGTAGGTAGGATCAGCACCCTGAAGTCTTGGTATCAGGGATAGCCCTAATTATGGACGATAACGACGGCTCCACAACCGCTCGGTAGGTTACTCAGATATTCGTTCAAGGGATTCTTTAAACAAAACCATATCGTTTTGTTCATCAACATGCCTATGTGCGGGTTGCACCTAGGGGTGCAAGCGTTTTATCTTTAGTTCTATAGTTACCTAGGCACGAGAACACATAATACTTTGCTTCGCAACTGACGCATACTCACAGGAGACGCGGTGCAAGCTTCAAATCGCATCAAGCAATAATAAAAGCCTATAATTGAAATGATGAAATTAAAGTGAAGATGCACGCTGACGATTTTAACACTTTGAAATATTTTAACTCTTTCATATTGCTGGTAAGAGAATCAAAAACATATAGATGGTGCACATTTTTCTAAGTGTTCTAATTTTTTCGAGTAAGCCAGAATACGGGTGATTATAATCATAAGTGCTTTTCGGTAGGGCTTTTTTACCGATACCGTTGATTTTCCTATTTTTATTTTAGTTTAGGTGTTCAAGAATCCAAAAAGATAGCACATATAGAAAGGTGGTGTCCACAATTAGTAGAAAGTCTACCCAGAAGATTGAAAAAAATTCTAAAATCCTAATTAATTCTACTTCAATGATAATTATTGAATTTAGAATAAATGGGAGAATAAGCATTCGCCGCTTTAATATGAAGCTCCTCGTAGAAGTAGTTTCGAGACACATGGACATCATATTCTACCATCCGAACACGAAACTCCCCGAAAACGAAGTCGTTCAGAGATACTTTTTTATCAGTTTATACCGTGCGAACAAGAAACTCTCCGTAGAAGTCATCTCATATCGCTATTTTATACAACAGCAACGATATAGGTACATAGTTTCAAAATCAATAGTATGGTGATAATATTAGAAAAACATAGCCTATCTTACTCTGTAGATAATAGAATATATATATTTCGAATTTCAGAACAATTGTGTTAGCAGTTTTTTATTTAACGTATGCACATAAAAACACATTTTATCTTTATAAATTAGTATTAGTGTGATTTAACCGATGACCACCATATATAGAGAAGAGAGAGAGAGTGAGAGAGAGATAGAGAGAGAGAGAGAGAGAGAGAGAGAGAGAGAGAGAGAGAGAGAGACAGCGAAACACACACAGACACACACACACATACACACCCGTGTGGAGTTGCCAGTCTTCCATCGGGCGCCTCTCCAGGTTGCGGATTGGGGTATACTTCCCAGACATGGGTGGTAACGGGGAAATTAAATACCCGGGGTGAACAAAAACTGGATAGGGATGTGTAACCTGAATTAAAAAACCTAAGGTATCTAAGTATGAGTAGTGAGCTAAAAACGCAACTGCCCCAAGCGAGCATGTCCATTGGACAGGATCCCGCCTCAGGTTGGTCACTCGACCTGTGCAACTGACAATGCTACAAGTGACGAAGAGGCTGAAAGAACATTCAGCAAGTTAAAGAAAGAACTGGGAGTCTTGCCCCAATTCATTATGGAGAAAAAACTCCATAAGAAACTCAAGGACATAGCCACGAGGACCTTGACAAGTCTTAAGGAATATGGTGAAGCTAGAATGCGAAGAAGCCAGAACACCAAAAGAGAGAACAAGGAGGATAAGATGACACAAACGTTACCTATCTTCAAAAACAAGAGGAAAAGCAAGGGGCAGGTCCAGCAACCGCAGAGCACCCCGTCAAGACCGGAGAATATGTCCATCAAAAAGTCGCAAATGGAGGATAATCCTATTACTACCTCATATGCACCTCCTGCTGCATTAAGCCAGGAATGGAAGGAGGTAGTAAAAAGAGGGAAATAAGAGATAATGAGAATGAGAAGGTGGGAAAACCTAACGTCAAGAGTCAGGCAGTGCCTAGGATAAAAGAAAAGAGGATGCATGTTCGTTCTGATGCAATAAAAATCAGAGCATCGACCAAGGTTGAATATGCAGATCTATTAAGGCAAATGAAGAAAAACCCTTTCTTGAAATGCCTAAGTGAAAAGATCATAAGAATAAGACGCACGCGAGCGGGTAAATTGCAGCTCATTACTCGGATCTCAGCGACCCTAAAAGAGTCAGCAGAATTTATTGCTTTAACTCACAAAGAAATTATAACGATACTTAATATCGATTAAGCCACTGCAATAGAGGAAGTGGTTGTAGCAATAACTGATGCAATTGGCCCAGATAGTGTAACTATCTGATAGCGTAACTATCGCAAACAGCTACCGTTTTACTCCCAGCGATGTCTGCAAATAAACTGCTGAAAACAGCGAAATTGAAGATCGGCTGGATCAACTGCCGCGTGAGCTTGCGAACCAATCAATGCCTTAGATGCCACGAGATGAGACATCAGGCAAAAGATTGTAGAAGCCCAGTCGACAAATCGGAACAGTGCTTTAAATGTGGTAAGTGGGGTCACAAAGCTAAAGAATGTCAAGCCGGCAATAAAAAAGATGCTAAGGAGAATGAAATAATAATTGATAATGGTTAAAGTAATTCAACTAAATCTAAACCACTGACAAATGGCGCAGGATCTATTATTTCAGCTGGTCCAAGAGGAGAGAGCTGATATCGTTCTCGCCAGTGAGCAATACAGAAATCTCCACGAACGTAGCTGGATAAAGGACAGTACTAGTAGAGTTGCAGTTTGGGTGACTGGTAAACTCAGTATTAACAATAAAATGTCGTCCTCCCGACCATACTTCGTTTGGGTTGAGGTGTCAGGAATAAGATTATATAGTTGTTATATAGCACCCAGTGAAAACATTGACACATTCCAAGCATACTGGACGATATAGTTGAAAATGTCAGAGATTTCAAACTACCCGTTGTGATCGGGGGAGATTTCAACGCTTGAGCAGTGGAATGGGGTAGGCCGAGGACAAACAAACGTGGTCATGCACTTCTCAATATGGTGGCCATATTGGAGCTAGAAATCGCCAATACAGGAACATCACCAACCTACATTAAGGGGGATAAGACATCTATAGTAGATATAATCCTCGGCTCATGGGGGAAAGATTGAAATCGAGAGTGAGTGTTCGATACTCTGAGAGTGACCATTAACCCGTAGAATATTGGCTCGACAGTATAAATAAGATAACTACAAAGCCATCGTGCATTAGAAATAAAAGATGGGCAGTATCCACCTTTGATCATCAGGCCTTCCTAGTCGAATTCGATGACATAAGGTTGCTTGGAGCAGCTGAAAAGAAAGTCGATAAGCTCTCCGGAGTGCTAACGTCGGCTTGTGATGTGTCAATAGCTACAAAATCTAACCCGCGTGGACGTCCATCTGTTTACTGGGGGAATAATGACATTGCTACGATGCGACGAGAAAGTCTAAGAGCTAGAAGACTATACCAACGGGCAACTAAGAGATATCGCGGAATGCAGATTATAGCCTTAGAAATGAATTATGAAATTAAAAAAAAGAAGCTGAATGCGACTATCAGAAGAGCCAAAAGAAAGTGTTGGCAGGCTTTTTGTGAAGAGGTGGACAACGATCCATGGGGGAGGCCATACGAAACGGTCATGCGAAAGATCAAACCCAGGGATCCTAATACGCCAACCAGCCCAACTCTTCTTAAAAAAATGATTCATCAACTGTTTCCGAAAGATCAGGAAAGACCGGCTGGCAGCGGACTACGTATAGCGACAGAGGACGATACAGAGGAACAGCTGGAGGTGCTAGCCAAAGAGTAAAAATCACCAGATGAACTATCCTCATATCGCCCTCTTCGTATGCTTGATGTAATTGGGAAAATGTTCGAGAGGATTATATGTATTAGACTAGAGGCTGCTATAGATAAATCGGGCGGCTTATCTAAAAATCAATATGGGTTCCGTAAAGGGTGCTCAATTATTGACGCTATTGACAGAGTAGTGGGTATCGCCGACAAGGCACTCGATATACCAAGTATATGTGTGCGGTTATTGCACTGGATATAAGGAGTGTTTTTAACACGGCGCGATGGATAGGTATTATGCGAGCTCTAGAAACGTTTGGAGTACCGATATATCTTCGTACGGTTATATCCAGCTATCTATCTAACCGAATCCACCTCTATGATACCAACGAGGACAGGCACTGTTACAATATCACTAGAGGCGTGCCTCAAGGTTCGGTGATTGGAGCCTTGCTTTGGAACATACTATACGATAGCTTGTTACGACAGACGCTTCCAAACGGGGTATCAATGATAGCATACGCAGACGATATTGCCTTAACGGTCGTAGCTAAAAGTATTAATGAAGTTGAGCATCTTGGAGATTACTCAATAGAGCTAATAACAAATTGGCTAAGAAAGAGAGATATGAAATTAGCGGCAGAAAAAACTGAGGCCGTACTCATCTCTAGAACAAAAAAGAGGATATATGCCAATTTTACAGTAGAAGGTGCCAAGATACGTTCTAGCAACAAATTAAAATACCTTGGTATCATGCTAGATACTCGTTTGTCCTTTAAGGAGCATCTTTTGAACGTAGGTATCAAAGCGACAACTATAGCTAGAGCACTGGCCGGCATAATGTCCAATATAGGAGGGCCGAAAAAACCCGGACGTGCTCTTCTTTGAGCCGTGGTGGACTCAGTAATGCTTTACGGAGCACCAATATGGACAGATGCCATGCTCACAAATAGTAGTTATGGTGCTGTCTGCCGTAAAAATAGGGGGCTTATTAGAAGAGAAACAGCAGGAAATAGCCACGAGAAATGATCGAAAAAGGCCTTGGAAGAGTGGCAATGAAGATGGGATATAGCTAGGGAGGGGAGGTGGACTCATCGTATCATCCCAAATGTGACAGAGTGGATAGAGCGGCAACACGGTTGCGTCAATTTCTATCTTACACAGGTGTTTACCGGACACGGTTGCTTTCGCAGATACTTATCGCTTATGTTCGGTACAAGATATAAGTATATCGTATAGCAGGTACAAATTCTCCTAATTTGAATTTTTATTAGAATGCAGCTTTGAGTATTATTCTGAAAAACGGCGTACTATTTAACATTTGAGAGATCCTTGCAATTAATTGTACGTCAAAAGTACTTTAGGTAATACTTATGGGGGCTATACGTATCTATGCTGTATAAAATAGCCTGCTACTGACTCATATAATTTTGTTATAAAGTTTGGCATATGAATAAGCTATTATTATATACATATAACCGAATACGATTACAGAAAAGTAACGAGAATTTTTCTCTAATATTTCAAGTAATTTCCTTTGAATGATTCTTCGATTTGTAACAGTTTCATTTTTTTTAACTTTATATATTTAAATTTTCAAGACTTATTTTCTATTTATCTATATATATGGAAAATTATGTACCTATATGTGTCATAAATATGCATTTATATATGCGAAAATTATTGCCGAACATCGAATTACTAAAATAGCTATCTGTGATTTCTCTTCTAAAATATTTTTTTCCAGGAAGCGAAAATTAAAAATAACTTTGAAAGATCGAACGTTAAAAAAATTATTATTAAATTCATTATCTAGAATAGAATAATAAATTAAGTATTATCAATAATTTTTTACGCAAAAATAGATATTTTTAAATTATAAAGAAAAAATTAATATTTGCAAAAATATTAACTATGACTGAGTTTTTCATGAAGGCATCATCCTTGTACACGTACTTAGTACTATATTAAAAAGATTTAAAAAGGCTCTTGAATCTTTATATATTTTTGTACTAAAAAATATTTTAAAAATTTTTGCATAAGTTTACTACAGATAAAGACCTTGCTCGACATTACATAGTGAGCTCGGCAGATTATAAATATACTGCTGTTTTATTATGTTACTGCTATCGTTCCTCAATAGAAAAATAACAAAATTTATTTATAAATATTTTGTTTAATTAGATACAATTGAAGTAAAAGAATGAATTGATTCTCGTTACTTTTTGAACACACCTCGTAGTATGCTTTACGTAATATTATCCTACTTTTTTATATAGAGCTCGGTTTTAAAGTTAAATATTTGAAACTACATGAAGTGAACGAAATCATTATGTGTCTAAAGTAAGAAAGAGGTAGCTGTGGTAGTGTGGCTTATACATAATCGCATCAGTAGGTACCATCGAGCTGAAGTCATACGAGTATGCGTTTATGTCTAATAATCATGAACTCTTATTATATTATCATATACGCTCGCGTTTCTCCGCGTGTCTACGAAACGTTCAATCCATGTGAAGGTAGGGAAGAAAAAATTACAAAATGCGACAGGGGCAACAATAAAAGGGACTTGTATTTCGTGTTTAAAGAAAAGAGTGTGTTATCACATCATCGCAAAGGAGAAGGAATGAAGTTCAATCACAGCGGCGAAATCGCCGCATCTGAAGGTAGTTCCAATCGCAATTATTGTGTCAAGTTAACGGTTCATGTTTAGTATTATATTTGACACACATATACATATTTAGGAAAGGCTGTGAATGGAGGCGAGCTGCTCCTTGATGGATTCGCCCGTAGATTGTTGAAGGATCATCACTTGTTTTCTCGATTGCTATTAATGTTAAATAAAAAACTCGTTTCTTTTGAGCTGTAGCGAGTGTGTCTTTTATTTGCCTGGAGCAACAGTCTGAGAAAACGCATAAAAACCTCCACATAGGGGGGGGGGCTACAAATTATGGATTATTAAATCAAATATAGAAAGAAGAAACAAATATAAAATAAATCTAACAAAATTAACGTTCTTCGCAGAAATCACACTAGATACCTTAGACAGAAGGTAAAGTTGTCTTATGCGAAAAGCCAAATAAATCAAGCTTATACAGAAGGCGTAAAACCTTATACAGAAGATTGAGGCTTTCGCAGAATACGTCAGTCATTGCGTAAATTACGCTCATCCGAAATTAATGAGGTAGATCACAGGCGCATATGATCTCGCGTCGACTAATACTTTTACCCTACGGAATAACTGGGCACTCTGTACAATGTCATGAAATGAAAACTAGGGAGGGAAGGCAATACATATTGTGGTGTGGCTGTGCTTATCCTTCTTCAAGCCTTGCAAATTGTCTTTATCTACACTTCCGTGTCACTCTCCATCTATTTCCACTATTTGGTTAAACTAAGAGAGGGAGAGAAAGACAGACAGAGAGAGAGAGAGAGAGAGAGAGAGAGAGAGAGAGAGAGCGCACAGGTTCTTTGACGAAGTTCTGTCTTTTTGTAGTGGCTTCGTCACGTTCGTAAGATCGTATAGTTTACCTCCATAGCTCTATGATGGCAGCATACCTGAGATACGTACGATCCATAGATTATGAGGAATCGAAAATAAACATATAAATGTCAGACATAAATACTGATAATGATATGTATATTAGTAGATACGGAACATTTAGGAATTAGTACTCCTGCTAAATTGCATATTAGTGGTACTTAAAATTCTACTCGATTGGTTATTAATGAGGAGTTCCTAGATGAAGATAAATAAGAATGCGTTACGATGCCAACTATAGAAATAATGGCTCTAAATCTAAGTATCAATAAGTTATAATCATCAGATACTGAGAAACTTTGGAAAATAAAAGAAGAGTATGTGTGTATAAAAGACATACAATTTTAAAGAAAATAAACCTATTTATGACAGTTTGGCCCCTGCTTACTGTAACATTTATGTAGATTTAGAGAATAATGAGATGCAGCATATCCTCGAGAGAAGGCTTGGATTTACTACATGTTGATGTTAAAGGGATTATTAGAAAGTTTTCCGATCCTTTGAGACAAGCTTAAGAAGATTAAAAACTACCAGCCCTAGACTCATGAAAATAAGTACTTGTCCAGAGAAATTTTGGCGTTCTGGGACGGTTTCACTGTTAAAGATTGTAAAAAGACGAGGAGTCCCCTGGACGCGGTTTCACGTGGTTAAAAGAAAATTGTAAAAAGAACGAGAAGTACCCGAAATATAATGTTTTTAATTTCCGCGTTTGGTCTCATACCGTTTGGAATTTTTTTCTGATTAGAATAAAATCTTAGAAAAGCACCATGGAAAAAAATTTTCAGAACATACTACAAAATTTTGTATATATATGTTGTAGATTTATAGTGCCTACAGATTGGTTTAGCAAGATTTTAAACAGACTTCGAATTGTTAACTTCTGTTAAATTTATGGTATTTTTACCATATAATGTTTTCTATGATAGAATTTTTTCCAAATTACGAAGAAACCTTTTCCTTCCTGTATACTTTTTATTCATATTTATTCTGTTCTTGCATTATTTTATCTAAAACCAAGTGTCCATATTCAGGTTTGTAAATAAAGAATGGAGTTGCAAGAAAAAGTTGCATATATGCATATTTCAACATTTACATAGAATTTGAGCGAATACTCCACTTAAATGAAATAACTAAAAACACTTGCTCCAGTAATATCGATATAATGTTCATTGAAATAAGATTTCTTTGAAATTAAATAATATTAAAATGATGTAATTACTAAAACATCAAACAACTCTGTATAATGATAAAAGTTTCGTGAAATCTCTTAAAACTTCTATATTTCTTTGAATATAGTATATTAATTTTAATTATTAAATGATTAATTTTACTGGTTGATTATGTATAAATAGCAAATCATTAATAATGAAATGTTTTATAGCTATTATTAATTATATTAGTAGACTCTGTAAATACATTACCAAGGAGTTGAATTGCAGTATGATATAATACATAATGCTATAGCGTATTTTAACATCTTAAAGAAACAAAACACAATTGAGGGAGTAACTGAAAATACTTTTAAAATAGTTTAATTAATTCAAATTAGTCAAAATAGTTACTATTCTCTTAGCCTCTTCTCCAAGACGAAGTGAAATGAAAGTAACATATATAGATTATATTCCCGATATATGCCTTATTAGAAGAAGATAAGGCTCCATATTTATACAAATATTATGTAAATTAAAGATAAACTATGTACGTTATAAAGAACAATGACACGTATCGTGTGAAGCACTTCAAAATTGAATACTTATATGGAAATCAAAATGTTGCTGGTTTTAGAATATTTAGAATTTTAGACTGCTTAAAATTTTTGTTATTTTCCAAATTCTTTTTTATCTGTACCCTCTGTTGACCCCCCCCCCCATATTTTTACCCAGAGGTGCAATTTTTTAAAGTAAAATCAGTATAAAAATAAAGTTAAAGTCCTGTGTTTTCTGAGATATTGCCTTACAAGTTTACATTTCTACTTTTAGTAATTTTTTACATATGCGCACATACAAGACGAATAAACTCAGAGACTGCATAAGAGACAGAAGGGTTATTGTTGAAAAAGATATGATATGATATGATATTTATGTATTAACTTATTTATTTCATTTATTTAAATAAACTTTCATAATTATTTTATTATTATTATTAATTATTAAACTAAACAAAGAATTATAAAATATTGAAACAAAGAAGAATTTATCTCAAAAGTTTATATAAAATATTTTTGTAAATTCAGAAATATATTAATATAATAATTTTTTTATTGCTGCACAAAAATTATTCATATACCAGAGCATTATTTATAAAATTTTTCTTTTAATTTTCTGAGATAGATTAATAAAAAATAAATTATATAACGCCATTACAGCTTAAAACAGTGGGCTATTAAAAAAATGGTGAAGTTAATTTTATATATTCTTTATAAATAACAGCATATATAGTTTACACAAAATATATCTAAAATGCTGATATATATTCATAAATGAAATTCATAAAAATTCATAAATATTCATAAATGAAACATTTTAATGGAATTGCAGCAAATAATGAGATTATTTACGAATAGCCAAGTCCATTTTGACATCATTTTGTACATCCGGGACAAAGTTGATATGATACCTAGCGGATCTTTCTATAAATTTTAATAAAGATATAATAAGCAGACGAATCAAAGATATTAAAATGAATATGCACTCCAAGATTAGTCTACGGGGGTCATTTTACGCAAGGACAGTCTGACTGTCATTATAATTTTTAATTTTAATTTTTTATTATTATTATTTTTTGTATATTGATGTATTAATATTAATATAAATATATATTGATATTATTACGTATTATTTTCAATTTATTTAATTGGACTGTAAGACCAGTGAAAATATTTATTAATTTTATATATATATATATATATATATATATATATATATATATATATACACAAGGGTGGTTTGATAAGTCCGTGACTTCTCGAAAGGTGGCGCTGCTATCGTAAATATCTTACTACTCTAAGAGACTATCATCTTATACAAGTAGGTATACAAAGTTTTAAGTCAATACGTTGGTTAGAAAATTTTTGATAGTCTTTTGAATTTAGTGTTTCATTGTTTTGATAAAAGCATGAAAAAAAAAACAGATTTCGAGTGGTTATTAAACATTACTTTCTGCGTGGAAAAACAATTAAGGAAACTAAAGAAAAGCTTAAAAAATATTATAAGGACTCTGCTCCATCACATGGTATGGTTCACAAGTGGTTTCCTGAATTTCGTTGTGGTAGAATGAATACAAGTGATGCTGAGCGTTCTGGCCGCCCAAAAGAGGTGACTAATCAAGATATGGCCAATAAAATCCATGATATGATACTCGTAGATCGTCGATTAAAGATATGCGAAATTAGTAGCACTGTAGATTGCGCCGTTATGTTACTGTTCATGAAACATGGATTCATCACTATACGCGACAAACGAAACGGCAGTCAAAAATGTGGACTGAACATGGAAAACCTGCTCCGAAAAAATTAAAAACTGTTCCATCAGCCGGTACAGTCATGGCCACAGTTTTTTGGGACTCATGGGGTATAATACTAATCAATTATCTTCAGAAGGGAAAAACAATTAGAGGACAGTATTATGTTTCATTATTGAATAGATTTGAAGCCATACTGAAAGAAAAGTGGCTCCATCTGGTGAACAAAAAGTGTTCTTCTAACGATTTCTACAGGAAATTTCAATTTCGGATGGTAGAAGATGATGTCCAGGTATGGCGAGACGATTTCTACGGAGACTATCATGTTTAGTTGGTAGAAAACGATGTTCAGGTATGTCGGTACAACTTAACTAATACAGCACTGCCACTTTGATTGTAAATTACAAAACGCTTGGACCGCTAATAATCCTATAGTGCTACCCCTGGAATTCTGCAACTTGTTTCAACTGCTGTGCTTACGCTATACTTTCATCTTCGATTTCCATGATGCACTAAATTAGTGAACCCTAACATTTTTGTTTACTTCTCATCCTAGTGTGCTATAAAAAGTTTTAACTTCAAAATTGTGTCATATTCTTTGGGCCAGTTGATATTAAGTTTTCAATTTATTCTCAAAAGACTATTTTAGTCACTACAATAAAGTTTATAAAATATTAAAAGAAGTATTTGTTCTTGATGATATTTTGAATTGAGATAGTTGACTTTTAACATTAGCCTGTACGGATAGTAAACGTGTTTTCAGAAAATAAAAATGTTCGGATTTCTAAATGGTAATTGAATAACTTATATACATGAAAGAATAAAATACAGATATTCCTTCTTAAAGTAGCTCGAAAAATTGGATATTATTAATGAGAAAAATATTTTTTTGGTGAATATGGAAATTAGATTATCATTCCATATAGAAATTAATTTTACGGTTTCTATTTCACATATGCTCTTTCATATTATAAGGGGGTAATTGTAAATAAGAACAGTACGGTGTTCATTATTATTATATTAGTTCATAAAAAGTAGAATTTTTAATTCCAAAACTATACGATTTGTAAAAGTAATTTAGGCGTAAGAGCTTTTTGTATGAAATTTTTTCATATTTTCTAATTATTATACTTATCTAAGAGTATTGTTTTTGTTTTTTCAAATTGGAAAAAAAATGAAATACGTGAAAATGTATAACTAACTTGAAGAGATATATATATTATAAAAAATTGTTTTGGCAAATGCATTATTTTTGAAATTATATGAAAGGTACTCCAAGAAAGTAAGAAAACTACACGTTAGATTTGTATTTTCAGTCGGTATCAAATAAAGAGTAGTTTAAGAGAATTGAATGTTCGTACAATCGGAGGCCATTGATCCTACGTTTATGTACGTTATTTAGATTAATATTTCGAAGATATCTGCGAGATAGAACTTCAACTTTTTTGTACATAGTTATATTTGTCCAAGAAACATGTACATAATTGATCCAAATATTGAATGCGACTTTTTGCGTTAAAATTTGCAATGTTTTAACCTCTACCTTCATTACAATGTCCTAAGCATTCTATTATTTGATAATAATTACACCATTTGGTATGAAAATTTACACTCAAGTTTAAATGAGACAAATACATTTTTGATTATGTAGCTAATAATTATAAAAGATTAGTAATTATATATTACAATAAAATTAATTTTAAAAGTTTGATGTTTTATATCTAAATAATTTTGATTTATTATCCTGATTTAAAAAAACTAAACTTTGTTCTACGACCAAGAAGACTCCGCAGAACTTTGGCTCGGAATATCTGTAATAAAAATCAATTAATAAAATCTATCAATTATTTGGAAAAATACAGAAAATTATAAGTAACCTCGTATCACTGCAGGATAAATAACTGGTTTGTTTTCATCACACAAATGAATCCTGTTTCGCTCATCACGATGTTCGCAATCGTATAATTTATGATTTGCATTGAAACATATTCGAATCTGATAAAGATATTGTTCCTGAGTGTTCTAAAAGATGATATGTAATATTAAGTCTCAGTGTCATTTTTTGTTAATTAATTTATTGTTTTTAACTTTTACCTTGAATTCTAGACAGGTTATATATACTTGTTTTTTATCATTGATGTGATGGACTTAATGATCTGATCGAATGAATAATCATTACCTGGGTATATTTCAGCATCGTACTTTTCTGATAACCGTAAAGCTTCTTGAAAATAAAAAGAGACATTTGCTGTTACACACGATCCAAAGGAATTATACTCCATCACCCAGTTTGCTTCTTCAAATACTCTAGACATTAAGTTAGGCCATTTCTTTATCAATTTTGCTCTCAGAAAATTATTCATATTAATAGGATTGTAGGTAATTGGTCGTCTTAAAATATCTATGCATTCTTTAATTTCATTACCGGATAAATCATAAGGTCGAAGGCCATCTATAACCCAATTTCCCGATTCAAATAATGCTCGATGGTCTCTTATATATTTTGTTCGAAAATAGATGTCAATGGTTGGCACAAAATATGATGTTGCTGGAAAACGTTGAAGTAATGTTAGTTTCATATAATCATCCGTTTTCCTAAAAAATTAATCATAAATTCATTATTACTTAAATATTAATAACAATATAAATTTAATATAACTATATTATGAAATCTAATAATATTATTATCGGATTTACAGTATTTTTAACGAACTAATCATACTTCATATTGTATCATATTATTAATTTATAAAGATAAAGCGTGCTTTTCTTTGTACACTTTACTCGATTGCTCTGAAATTCAAAATATCTTTTCTACATTATCTTCGGAAGATTATAGACTATATTTTTAAATTTAACGAAAAAAAGGTGAAAAAATAGGAACTGACGTTACTAATAGTAACAAAACTATGTATAGATATTGTCGCTTACGTATGAAAATGCGCTATCTGAGCGTCCGCTTCAAAAATGTGCGATTTGGCAACCATTTTTTTTTGCTTCAACTTAAGTATGCATCACTAACTAACTATTCGCGGTATTTTATTTAAAATAAATATATATATATATATATATATATATATATATATGTATATATATATAAAGAAAGATACTTTCTTTTATTTCCTTTTCAGACTGAATATATCAGTAAATGAATAATAAAAAGAAGTGTATGTTGAATTAAGTTTAAGACACTTGAATTTAATAAAGGTTAATAAAAGTTGTTAAAATAAACTAATTAGAATTATATTAAAAGGAATGGGCATTGAGAGAATAAAAACTTAAATGTCGTTTCTTTCATTACAGGTATGAATTAATATATAGTTAGATTTTAATATTGTAAATATATTTTGTAAAATAATTTATAAAAGAATAAAACTATTTCATTACAGAGAGCAACTCAGTTTTCAATTTCATGCCAATAAATTTATAAAAGATTTCCCATTACAAAACGACATTTCGTTAAATAATTATAATGGAAAAAATAAAATTTGAATTTGCAATAATAGCAGGAGAAAATAGTAAGACTAACTGTTGCGTTCTAACCTCAATAACAACACAAGATGAAAAAATATTTAGGATACCAATAAACCTTCAAACATTATCACTACATAAGGAATTAGTAGTAACAGAAGCATTTAAAAAAATAAAAAATACATTAACAAAAAGGCATCAGTCAAGGAAGATATGGATTAGTCTAAATGAAAAATTAAAAAAAATTTATCTTGACGAAGATAACAATTTAACATTTGATAATTACTTATTAAAAGAAATAACAATACCCAATCTAACGCAAACGGGTATTACGGAAGAAGGATTAACACGAATAATGGAGACAATAATGAATACACGCTCCGAACATAACCAAAGTGCAAATAAAAGGAATCTAAAAAAAATAACAGAATAATTTGTGCTAGATAAGTTTTCAAATAAGAATTCTAACGTTGACCAATGGCTAGATTTGTTTGAAAGTGAATGTAATCGATTAGAAATAGAAAAAGATGAAGAAAAAATAGAAATTCTTAGATTATTTTTAGAAGGCTCATGTTTAGACTGGTATAGCTCCATGCTTATAAATTTCACATTACAATAGAATGGGAAATATGGAAACAAAATCTTAAAGAGACATACGCAGATAAAGGATGGTTAATAATAAAATATGCAATTTCTTATAAATATATAAATAAATCGATTTTAGGCTATGCTTTAAAAAAAGAAAGCATATTATTAGAAATAAACAAAGAAATAGACAAAACAACTTTAATTGATTTAATTACAGCAGGATTATCAGATTTTACAACCAATAAAATAAATAGACAATATTTAAAACAAACAAAGGATCTTTGTAATGAATTGCGAACTTTAGTAAATTTTTAGTACAACTTTAATAAACTTTAGTAAAACTTTAGTAAAAGCTTGGAACAATTAGTAAAAAAGAACAATCCTCATAAAAACGAAAAAAATATAAGATTCACATTTAAAGAAAAAAAACCATGTAGCATATGTGAAAAACAAGGAAAAAGTAATCGTTATTACCCTGAAGCTTCTTGTTGGTTTAAAACCGATAATATAAATGAAAAAAAAAACAGACACTAATAAAATACATCAACAATTCGCAAATTGAGGCGGAACTAAATAAAACCGATCCAAAAAACTAGAAGTGCTACCACTGATCAAAGTTAAAGTACTTGTGCAAAACTCCATAGAAGCATTTGGAATATATGATTCTGGGTCAAGCATCTCTTTAATTAACAGAAAATTATTGAAAATAAAAAAGAATAAGAATGCACATGGTACAAATATTCGGACAATCAGTGGTACACAAAAATTGGAAGGGAGAATTAAAGTAAAGATTAAGATTTTTGATATTGAAAATGATACTGAACTATTTATTATAGACGAAGAAAATTTTAATTACGATATCTTAATAGGACTAGATATGATAAAAAAATTTTAATTAAATCATGATCAAGATTTACAGATTACTCAGAAAAACACTAATTCAAAAGTAGACGATTCTCAAAAATTACAAACTATTAAAAACAAATGTAAGGTAAATTTTAATGAGTACATTCCTTCAAATTATTTTTTATTCAATATTCAAAATTATTTCATTTTGGTCGGTGGGGGAGATATAAAGAAATATACTTTCTATTATTTCCTTTTCAGACTGAATATATCAGTAAATCAATAATAAAAAGAAGTAAAAGTTGTTAAAATAAATTAATTAGAACTATATTAAAAGGAATTGGCATAGAGAGAATAAAAACTTAAATGCCATTTCTTTCATTACAGGTATGAGTTAATATATAGTTAGATTTTAATATTGTAAATATATTTTGTAAAATAATTTATAAAAGAATAAAACTATTTCATTACAGAGAGCAACTCAGTTTTCAATTTCATGCCAATAAATTTATAAAAGATTTCCCATTACATATATAGATAGTACCGTTTTTGAACCGGACAATGAGATAGTAGCTTTTTATCTATAGGAATATAGATTTATTATATTTTATATAGATTTATATAGATTTATGCATAGAGTATTTTTCACATTCATATTCTTAAACTTCTGAATAAGTCGCTCAAATTATTATTTCAGGAGAAACCGAGAGGGGCTTCGTAAAAACGAATATTATTTTGTCAGAACCGGAAGGAGGCGGAGATAAGTGACGCGCAATTTAGTGTCGCAAAAGTAAGCAAAAATAAATATGAAAACAGAGAAGATGTAAGGGAACACGAATTCATGTAAATCATTGCAATAATTGTTGGAAATAATGCTTAATCATTAATAGAGTACTCCGAGTGAAGTATTATCAATACACTAGTATACGATTCTGTCATCGACGCTTTCAACAGGTAATGAAATAAATAAAATTTAATCTATTCTCCGACTGTGAGATTACCTGGAGTAGTTAGAAATGTTAACGTTACCCATTTGAATTATCAACATATGTGTATGTATATATATATATATATTTCATTTTTTGTACACTTCAACTCAACATTATTTAACACTAAAGTTAAAAATGATTGTGTTACTATTAACGAGTCTTTAGTGGCTAACCGATCTAAACTGAGTAAAAAATATATAAAAAGTAAAATGCATTGTTGTCATATACTAAAATTCAGACTCATAAAGAAAAACATAGCTTGAAAAGCCTCCTGGAAAATAGTCTTTTTGTTCGTGTAGGAATTAGGTTATTAAATCTTAAGTTGTCAAATATCTCCCTTCTGCTTTTTTGCTCTTCATTCAATGCTTTATAAAAAGTGTTACAGTGGTCGTATTTACTTCAAATATACGCCGTTTTGTTCGATAATCTGTTTCGATCTAGACGGCAGCTACGTAATACCCCTCTCGTAGAAACCTCACTCCTTATTTGCGAAGAACTCGGACAGCCACTTTTCACAAGCCTCTTTTGAGTCCAACTTTACACCACCATGGGCGTTCGACATGGACAGGAACAGGTGGCAATCGCTTGGCGCTATGTCCGGGTTATATGGTGGATGCGATAAAACCTCCCATCCGAACTCCCGTAGCTTCTGACTAGTCATCAACGATGTGTGTGGTCTGGCGTTGTTCTGATGGAACACTACATCCTTCCTGGCCAATTGTCGACGCTTCTGATCGATAGCCTGCTTCAAACAGTCCAGTTATTCGCAGTAGATGATAGAATTAAGCGTCTGGCCAAATGGGAGCATCTCATAGTGATGATTTTTTTCTAATCCCACCAAACACACAGCAAAACCTTCCTGGCAAGTCAATCCCGGCTTGACCACTATTTGTGACGATCTACCGGCCTTGGATCACGACCGTTTTCGCTTGATATTATCGTATGTGATTCTTTTTTTGTCGCCAGTCACCATCCGCTTCAAAAATGGGTCGAGTTTGTTCCGTTTCAGCAGCACATCGCAGGCGTTGATTCGGTCAAGAAGGTTTTTTTGCGTCAAATAATGCGGCATTCCGACATCAAGCTTTTTTTGTATCCAGCCTTCTACAGATGGTATAAAATGGTTTGATGACTAACTTTCATCTCCTGGGCGATATCAAAAGATGCAACATGCCGGTCTAACTCGCTAAATCCATGATTTGATCGGTATTCGTCGTCACAGGTCTTCCACCGGCTGGCTTATCCATGGTGTCGTTTTCACCGGCTCTGCATCATCGAAACCATTCCTCTGCAGTTTAAAGTGAGAATGTACCATCCCCCAAAACACCATTAATCTCACGGAACGTTTCTCTAGTGGATTTACATTATTTCAAGACCTTTCAAATGATGTATAGTATTGCCAGATACATAAGACAAAAAGGCGGAAGCGAGATATTTGACAACCTAATATTTTCAAAGTAAGTTCGGTAAGGCTATTTCAGAAGCGGCTCTATCCCCAACATTTGAATAACCGGAGAGGCAACGGCTCAGGTATTTTCTAGGACGTAGCAGGGGCAGGATAATCCTCGGCCTCCAATCTACCTTGCTAGTCCACCGCGCTTATTTTTAGCGGAGACTACAATATCGGGCGACAATTTTCTTGTCTGCCAAATTAGTGTCCCCTGCCATTCCCCAAAATACCATTAATCTCACGGAACGTTTCTCTAGTGGATTTGCCTTTGACGAAGGACAACTTTAAAATAGCGCGAATTTCGGCGTTAGTGAACTCCATGTTTACACGTGTATAACATTTGAACGCAATATCCAAACTATTCATACATAGCATCGTTTTGTACGTTATGTCAAGACCTTTCAAATGATGTATAGTATTGCGAGATACGAGCTCTATAGCGCTTTGTACATAGCCGCGAAATTTATGACAATAAAGCGGAAGGGAGATACTTGACAACCTAATATTATCAACTTTCGAGGATATTCACATATGAAAACTATTCAATATTTTTTGCATAATTTACCAAATAAAATGAGCAATCTTTATAAGACCTTGTTAAGGACTCTTTTTGATATAGGTCTATTTATAGGAACGTTTTTAATTGGGCTTAAATTAAGTGAACACATAAATTGCTTCATATACTTATGAATATAAAAACATTATTTGTAATTGATTACTATAAATTTTATAATTTTTTTCATATTAATAAAAATATATGCATTTTCAAATAAGTTCTAAAGTTTTATTAGAAATTTTTACAATAAAAAATATAATGAAGTTAAACGACATAATTAAAATTATTGCTTTTCACATTTTTCATTTCTTTAAAAATTTTTAACGATGTTGTTACATTAGTGTTCATCAATTGGAGATTGTTTGGCTCACATTTTTAGAATGCTTTTCGCTTAATTTGAATCATAATTTATTGTTATTCAATTTTTTAAATAAGTAATAGTAAAAAATGACCAGAGAGGAAAAGAAAAAGGATGCCAGTCAGAGATATAATTAGAAATGACAGATATTTATATATTTTGATCACAATATGCTAAGTCAAATTAAAAATATAAATTTAGTTTATTATTTTGGAATTCATTAAAAATATTTTCAAAATTTTATCAAGTATATATATATATATATATATATATATATATATATATATATATATATGCTTAATTAAGTTCGATTTGCTTAAGTTTTAGAATTATTTGTATTGAATAATTTTATTATTCCTTTCATCTTTCGTTACACAGGTGTATATTTGATTGAGAAATCTGGTAAAAGTTATTTGTGAAAGAATTACGCTGATTGCTTGCTTCTTAATAGAAAAATTAAATATAAAGTAGCTATAGTGCAACATCGAATGGCTAATTAGGGAATATTAAATAATAATTTATTTATTAGAAAACAAAATCAATCATTAAAGACCAATCATCCTGCATTATATATTAGCGCAAACCAGATTTCTTTTGAAGATTGAAAATATTGTATTAACAAGTTTAGTTTTGACGATTTCTTTTGGATATTTGTTAACTCTTAAAGAAGTGGTTAATATGTTCAAAATGTTCATGAACAATAAGGCTAATATCGTTTGATAATGATCGATGATATGATATGATAAGCCTAGAGTATCGATTTTCTAATTGTAGAGGACTATACTTTTTCTCAGCTATGTGTATATCGATGAAATAAGTTGTTGGACGCGAGTCGAAAATTAAAGAATAATAAAGAATCTTCTAATGTAGAAAAACTAGTATCGCGAACGATAGTAAATCAAATATACATAGCTGGATTGTTTACGCCATATGGATTTTTAGGCATAAAATTTACAGATATCTATGATTAAATGTGTACGCAATAACTATGTTGGACTTTCAATTTATGTACAGAATATTATTAACAAATCAGATAAGTGTAGAACTCCACAATGCGATCTGTTACGTAACCGAATCCACATTGAGACGTATGTTGGTAAAAACCGTTTTTAAAATAATCTATCGATATCAAAATAGATGTTTTGATCTGTTTTGATAGTGAAATAATTTTAATTGTAAATTAATTTTAGAGTATTATCATTTTATGAATTATAAAAATTATTTTTAATAATACATTTTGTATACACATTAGTTAGTAATTATTTTAAAAAGATTTGTATTATTAATTTACTATTAATAACAATATCTATAAATAATTTACCTTGGAGTTGCATCGCAGAAATATATCATATACAATGCTATGATGGATTTTAACATTTTAGATAAAAACAATCACAATTGAATAAGAAATTCAAAGTGTGCGATAAAATTAGAACTATCTAAAAAAATTCTGCAAAACGAATTAAATCTAAAATATTTTGAACATATTACTAGTACTACTTGAATATTAAAAAAGATTAGTTTTAATGATAGAACAAAAATCTTTAAGAAAACAGGTAAAGCTTAAAGATAGTATGAAGGTTAAAGATAACATACGAATGAATACAATTGAATTAACTTATTGCGTACGTGCATAGTCTGCTGACAATTGATAAATATAAAGACGTTAAATTATTTTTTATTTATAATTTAAATCATTAGCAGAATTAAAGAAATAATGCTTACATAATCGATTTTATTGCAATTTTGTACAGTTAGGTTTTCTCAAGGTGGTAATTACCATTATCAGTATAAAACATGTTCATAATGAATTTTTATGACCCTTTCATTGAATATCGTGAAAAATCCATCAAATAAAATGATGTTTTTAAAAAACAGTTTCGTAAAAAGTTGCGTAAATTTTATGTAAAAAATCTTCTACGTATAAATATTAAATATATATTCCTATAGATAAATTTACCTATCATCGCTTTCGGATAAAAAGGTGCTATGTCAGCGTCCGCTTTCAAAAGTTGCTATTTCAGCTAAAGACGTTTTATTTTATTCAATTTCCTTTTGGCACCAGTATCTATATATTCCCAGTATTTAATTTAAATACATTAATGTATAAAATATGTGTATATACATCTTACATACGGCTACTAAGGGGAAATATTCTACTTTCGTGTTCGGAAGGTAGAATACGATGTTCGGGTGTGACGGAACGACTTCTTCGAGGAATTTATTTTCATTCGATAGAATATGAAACTCTCCGTAGAAATCGACGCGAGATACCTGGATATCGTATTTTATTGTTCGAACACGAAACTCTCCGTAAAAGCCATCTCGAGACGTCTGAATATTGTATTCTACTATCCGAAGCCAGCCGGAACTCTCCGTAGAAATGGTCAGGAGACACCTGGATACCGTATTCTACTGCCCGAACACGAAATTACAATATGTCCTCGAAAGAATATATATATATATATATATATATATATATATATATTTCATATATTTTTTAATTGACAAAAAGGAATGCTTTGCCCTTTAGATAGCACTTTTTTGATGCAGACAGTCAGATAGCTTCTCCTCTTATATGGAAGGGACGATAGTAATGTCTCTGTTTTTGTTAAAGAATTATGTGCTAAATAAAGCAAAGCAAAAATCTGTAAAATATTGAATGTATTTATTAGTGATAATAAATGTAATATTCATAATAATAAATGTAATATTCAGAATAATAAATGTACTATTCACAATAATGCAAGTTGCAAGTGAAGCGTTCAACTTGACAATTGCTCGCTTTTACAAACTAAATCCGACTAATATTCTAGACTGTAGAATCGGCCTTATACTTCTTCTTGATCTCAAGGGAGAATGCGTTTGCCAATAACTATATGCTTAATTATTAATACCGTAATGCAGGCAGACAGCGACGCTCAAGTTCATACTTGCATCAAATCAAATTAAGGACATTCGCAGTACATGTAGATTTGGAAATTCTCGACATTATTAACGGTACAATTTATTTCAAATTATATTATAGAATTTACGCAGTAATTAAACACTTTTATATTTTTTCTCTTGTTTTTTATTGAATACGGGTATTTACTATTATATTAGCTTCATAAATAGTTTGAAGTTGTTTGATTTATAGCTGGCCTATTAATTAAAACGATTTTCGGTAGTAAGTATCTTAGATTTTTCAGAATTAAATTAGTCGGAGTGCTCATTCTTTAACCAAAAGCAATATGTATAGACGATAGCTGGATATTTTTTAATTTTCCTAATAAACCCTTACACATGGCAAAGTAGATAAATAAACCATAATCTATGTATCTTTTATGTTTTTCTGTATCATCTTGACCTAATGCAATTTCAGGCGTTTATAGCATTGTGCCTTGTACTTTTTCAGCTGACAAATAGATATTTTACTCGGCGTCGTCTATTTGTATAATTGGATAGGAAGGTAGTTTAGATGCGTTATCCGGGTTGAACTATATTTGTCTGTCAACGTAAAATACGTGGCATATGATAGAACAAGATTAATCTATAACATTTGGAAAGCTGGAAGAATGTTTAATTTTTGTAGTTTCTATAGTATTTCTTGATTTGAAATAAAATACCAGACTTTCAATAATATTATACTTTTGCTCTAGAACTAAGCGGTAAAATTGTATGTTCGTTATTGAGTAAGCATTGAATTTTGTGTACAATAATTTAATTCTGTGATAATTTCTTATTGCTTACAAACAGATACATACGATTGTTCGATACTCGGGAAATGTATCTTAATTTTCTGCATTTATTTTCTTCGAAATTGTAGTAGTATATTCCGGTATTGAGCATTTCTACGACTGCATCTAAAATCACAGCTTGGTCCTGCGAGGGTACTTGCACTTGCTACGTTATTTGTGAATAGAGACGTCAATTACATGATTCATTTTTATGATGCATTTGCAAGTACTTTTGTAGTTAGAAGTACTTGGTCCATATTAATATGCACTATCTCGGCAAAAATCCAATAATTTACACTGGTCTTTTAAATATATCGATTTTAAAGCAAACATTCTGTAACATTGTTTACACTACACGTAAGTACGTAAATACGTAAATACATCCGTAATGCATCATGGTTCGGGATTCAAAATAAAAATATGATATAATGAAATAGTCAAATTTATTTAGCACACTGTGATTTTTATAAGTTTTTATGGTTTTCACTACCAAAAATCGATGTAGGTGAATTTTCATTACAATTATCGTATACATGCATGTGCATTTACTGTCATTTTTTTCAAATATTTTTTGTTTATACGGACTGTCAGTATGCTTGGATTCCGCTGTCGATCACTGGTTACAAAAGGAAAGTATCACTGATGAAATTCTTTAATCTTTCAGTGACCGGCATAACGCTTTAAGGCGCATATAGATTGATATCATAAATGTCTTATTGAGGCAAAAAAAAATTTCGTACAGATCAATCTAGTACAGTTGGCAGAATTAGATATACTTTAACTATAGAAATTTTAGTTAAAGTATTCAGTTACTGTTTTTAGACGAAAAGTTGCGACTTTTCGAAGATAAGCGTACAGAAAATAATACCAAGCACTATAGATATGCAATGCCACTCATAAACGATTTTGCAGCTTGCTTGCAAATAGAATCTCTTACCAACAATAATATAATATACAGAAATCTCAAGTATTTCATTCTCTTGTTTCGAAAATAAAGAAATCCAATATATTATGTCAATATCTATTTGCATTATATTATATTAGGAGGTAAACTTAGTTTCCGATCTTCACGTTTAGATGGCGATATAAGGATCTAGTATTTATTTTTTCAGTTTTGGCATTTACTACTATTTTGATTTGAAAAAAATTGTAGCAGAAACTTATCGATTGCTTCAAAAATGTTATGGCGAACATGCTCCATCGCTTACAACATGTAAAGAGTGGTTTCAGCGGTTGAGAAGTGGAGATACTGATGTTAATGACAAAGAAAGTTTTAGATAACCGAAAAAGTTTGAAGATAGTGAATTTCAAGCATTATTGGAAGTCAACTGAGCTCAAACGCAGAAAGAACTCTCAGCTAATAAGTTAGAACTCAGTGACAGAGAAGTTGGCAAACGTTTACATGCGATGGAAAATGTTCATAATTTGAATAAATAAAGAACATAATTTGACCGAAAGTGCCATTATGATTACCACCTATTCTATTCGATGCAGCACGATTTCGTTGATATGCACTTCCGACGTGTTCAAGAAGTGCGAGAATTTTTGGACGATTGGATGGCATCGAAACCGCCATCGTTTTTTCGCCACGGTATTGCCATTCTGCAAGAAAGTTGGGAAATAGTAGTAAAAAATAACGGAAAATATTTTCATTAAGCTAACGTGTATCTATTTTCCATCCTAAATGTCCTTTTTCCGTTAAAAAATGTCGGAAACTAAGTTCGCCCCTAATATTATTAAATAAAGATTCTTAAGTATAAATTTTCTTATATATAATGTATTTAATTCGAGAAATGCTAAGGTATTCTACGTGTTTATGCAAAAAATCAAGATTTTTAATGAAATTTGAGATAGTTATGGGAAACTAAATTGCAAATATCTGTAACCATATAAGTTTTAAAATCCTAAAATATTTTTCTTTCAAATATAAATGCAAGTTTTTTTCTTTACAAGTCTTAGAGGATTTTTACTTTGAGTGCAATAATATTTTTAATGTTTCCTTCTAATTTTGAATATGTAAAATTTTTATAAGTATCACGACTTTATGGATAGTACGTCTTTACGTACTTCCTTCTTTCAGATTGACTCCCTAAAAAAATTCGAGGTAATTCATTGAGCATTTACTAAAATTGAACTTAAACTTAAAATTTAAAATTTGTCTATTGTAAAATCTAAATCTTGGTCGGTAAATAGAAAAAATTGTAGCGTATAGATGTTCTTGATATGGCGTATGCAGACATATATCGTGCGAAAAATGAAGCTAACGAGAGAATAAACCTTTCTTCGATATTTATTCGAGAAAGAATCAAGCCATTTTGGATGAAAAATTTTATTTTTTTTATTCGTGAATTATAAAAGAAAATCTTCGAACCTAAAATGTAAATATGATTTATTTGTTAACTATTATATATATATATATATATATATATATATATATATATATATATATATATAATATTTTGATCACTCCTGATTTTAGTGATTTCCTTTCTGATTTTAGTGATTCACTCCTGAATTTACCTGATTTCCTTTTTTACTTATAATTATATTATAGTAGTAGTTATAGTCTATAAAAAACAATATTAATGCAAATTGCAATACAACTTTGATTTATTATCCTGATTTAATATAAAAATTGCTTTTTATTTTATCATTTAAATGACCCTGACGTACCCTGGCCTGAAATACCTGTAATATAAAATAATTTAGTATATTTTAGAACATAAGTTTTACTCACAGAATGCACATATAGAAATTTATTAGTAACCTTTAAGGACATCAGGATATATTATGGATTTGCTCGCATCACATTGATGAATTTTAATTAGGTCATCACGGTGTTCACAATCGTATAGTTTGTGATTTGAATTGAAGCATATATCAATTTCGTAGAGATATTGTTTCTGAATATTATGAAAGGAAATATGTATATTTATATATATATATATATATATATATATATATATATATATATATATATATATATCATATATATGTACAAAGTTCTTGTATTTAATTATTTTAATATTTGTAGTATTTGTATTTTACCTCATTTTCTACACAAGTTATGTAAACTTGTTTTTTAACAACTTCTGTAATAGAGTTAACGAGATGATCGAGGGAATAATCAGTGCCTGGATTGATCCCAGCCTTTTGGAGTATAACTTTTGCGTCATATTTTTTTGACAACCGCAAAGCTTCATCAAAATAATATGTAACGTTCTCTGATACACATGATCCAAAAAAATTGTACTCTATCATCCAATTATCTTCTTCAGACAGTACTGAGTCTACTACATAAGGCCATTTTGTTATTAACTTCTCTCTCAAGTTATTGTCCAGATTATCAGGATTGTATCTTAAAGGTCTTCCATTCCGATTTGTGCATCTTTTAAGTGGATTGCCAGATAAATCGTAAGGGCGAAGTCCACCTATGATCCAGTTTCCTGATGTAAATATTTTTGGATGAATTCTTGCATAACTCATAAGTTCGTCAACATTTAGCATAAAAAATGAAGTTGCAGGAAAACGTTGAAGTAATGCTAGTTCCATATAGTCATCCGTACTAAAAATAATTAAAATTCTAATTGTCGTTGTTACATATGACTAGTACAGATTAAATTTATTCGATATTGTAAAAACTATAAATAGAAATCTATATAAAAATAAGCCGTACCCTCTATATTTCGATCACCAGTTAACAAAGTACAATGTAATATTTTATGAAAAGGGTCGAGTTAATTTGCAAAAACGTTGCATATTTATATATTAAAAAATTCGGATAACAGAGACCATTAATTGTTTACTCAATTATTATATTTCAAAAAATATGGCTGTCTATAGACTAAAGAAAAATCTAAATTTCTAGAATTCTATAAATTTTTTTAATTATGACCTATTCCTATAAGAAACTGTCCTAAACATACAAGTAATTTTGTTATATATAATTGAAATAAAAATATAAAACTAGAAACTAGTTACTTATGTCTACACATACATTTTATTAAAAATAAGATATACAAAAAGTACAAATTTTATTCAAATTATTCATAGGAACCTTAATATTAAATTAAATGATTACGTCTCCAAATTAAAATTCATTGTATAATCTAATAAATGCACATTATATAATAAATTGAAAAATCTACAAAGACAATTATTGAATTTTTATTAAATATAGTAGGTGGAATGTTAAAATAAAGATACACGAAATAATCTTTTAACATGAACTTTATTTCAAACGAGGAAAGAAAAGACGTCTGTTCAAACGAAGGGAAACACAAGACTCATTAGAGTACTCGAAATTGAAAACTCTGTAGGCCTTTATGAGAAGCTTAAAACCTATAAGAAAGCATTAGACATCTAAACAATAAACTCATAAATCATTTGCAACGACGGGCAGCAACGACGCAGATCGTAATAAGACCCAGTGGACTCATATGTTTACATCCTTTTACGATACGGTCCAATATTTAGTTTCAAGTATTTTTTGCTGTATTATTTATAGAAGATCAAAATAATCTAACAACTATAATGTAATAAATATATAAATCTTTCATATTATTGTAATAATAAATTACATAATAATAACTGTAATATAAGTAATAATAACACCAAAACTGATCGATTATAATAATGTTAAGGACTCTCTGGAACTTATGATTTTTTTCAAAACTGGCAGTACCTTTAATTTTAAATACACATTAAAATTGAATTAGAACAGCTAAAGCATATAATTTTGCTTTCAACACATCCATTACTTTTATCGGTACATGAGCTCTATGCTGAGAAAGATTTTGAGGCATCTTATTGTTCAAAAGAATGTAATGTTTTTTACATTAGACATTCTTTGTTAAATTCTTCTTGAACATATTCAAATATTCATGACGATGGATATATAAGTTCAGACGAATTCATGATGCTCAGGTAGCTGATATTTCCGGCTTACAGTTTAGTACTCGTAAATTAGGAATCATAAAGCTTTGACATGGATTTTTATATATGATTTGTTATACATTCAGTGTAACGATGTTTGGTTTTTACCAAAGCTACCATATACCTTTCGACAACTCTGTAGAAAACTATGTATAAAATATAAACATATTAAGGTTTGAACCTAATAGAATATTTATTTCAACTATTATTGACGTTTATATTTTAAACATAATTTCATACAGGGATCTTGAAAGATAATATGATAGCTTGATTAAAACCAGGTATAGTTGACCTGAGTATATGGAAAGCTAGAAATAAAAATTCATGTAAAAGCTTGTCGTTGCCAAACTCAAATTTTAATGTAGAATGGCAACTGTATATGTACATACGTATGTAAAACACAATAGTGATATGAAACATATACGGCAAACATTGATCATATTTTCACATGTAAATGAACAGAACAGTAAAATTAAGTTGGAAAATATTAAAGCTTTAGATACGGAAACTTGTGTTTAAAAAAACGGTGTGTTTTCAGAATTTATACATAGATATAATTAGAAAATATTTTTAATAGACAATCCGATATTGATAATATAAAAATTAGATAAGAAATATTTAATTTATTATGTAAATTAATTTAATGATTAATTTAGTTTATGTGTTAATTATTTATTAATTAATGCATAAATTAATTTAGTTATGTGTACCATATTGAGTTATTGGTATCCATATCTTTACCTTTAAATATAATTACAAGTTGCTTAAGTACATATAGGAAAGTTTTACCTTTAACGTCTCAGATACTGTATATTATTATTATTATTATATTATTTATAAAAGCTACTTAAGCGATTTTGTAATTTATTGTAACGAATTATTACAATTTTAAGTAAATAATATTATACAAGATATCTTATTTACAAAATAGACCACGCAAACCTCTCGAAAATTATATCATCTGGATAAGATAAATTTTGGTCTTAAAACCTTAACCATTATTTGCTAGGTAGTTCATGTCTTGCCTTGATCTGTTGGACATTCCCACCTTGTTTATGTTGTATGGGCAATCAGTAGTTTGCAAATTTTAAAACTTTGTAAGCTATATTGTAAAAAAAACATTGAATACAAAATTTATATAATTTGGAGCGTCAAATTTCTGATAACCTTGATTATGATAATGATTCAAAGACATTTGAATCTAAAATTTTCCCTCATTCCATTTTCGAGGTCAAAAGTGGGCACTGCGAGTTCAAAAGCGCATTTGAAAAAATCGATTTAATTTTCAAATGATTTATCTTCATACTTGATATCAAGGTTATGGTGTAAAGCTCACCATGAGCTGACCTGTCCGAACTGTCTAATGATTATATTCAGTTTTTTGCAATATCCCATATTTTTCGACATGTTTGTATGGTTTTTTTTAAATGGGAGACACTGTATACAAAAAATTTTTTATTATTTTTAATAATTTTTTGTTTTGAGAAGGGGTAAAAAATAAAATAAACGTTGACTTTTAGGCAATAAAATTACTGTACTTTTATTTTCATCTTAAAACACTAGCTAGACAGTTAGAGCAATGTTATCTACTTCATTTATTATTTTAAAAATTTTTCTGTCAATAATTTTTACTATTGATAATTATACACGTATCTCAAAATGTGCAGTATTTTAGTTAATACCATAACGTAGTAGAATAATAAAAAAAATTTCTAACAATTTCACAAAAAATTGAATTGTTATTAACAGCTACTTCGGGATCTGTGCTATTTTCACAATAATTTACTTTTGAAACGGTCTAGCTGAAAACGTATTGTAATGATATAAAAATATAGATATCTAAGTAAATATATTATAAACTAACCAATTTATTATCGAATCTATTCCAAAATATTAAGTCGAATTATTATATCGATTAATTTTAATAATTATTTTTATGTAAAATTACCTTGGATTTGAATCACACAGAGATATAATACAGAATGCTATGACGTATTTTAACATCTTGAAGAAAAAAGAACACAATTGGTTTTGGAATTCAAAACTGGGGCTAAAAATAGCTTATTTAATCACTTTTGCAAAACGAAGTAGTCTTGACTGCAAATGATATAAATGATATAAAAAAAATGTTAGTACAAAAAGATGAAGCTTGTAATAACATGGAAATGATACGTATGTTAAGGATAAACTATTAATGAAAACATTTTCTGTTTACATATACTATCTTTGGATATCTTATGAAAATTAATTATCTTAAATTATGTTTAATTAAATAACTCTGTTCTATATAAAAATTTAATTCTAAAAATTGTATTCTTTTTCAGGTATGATATTTAAACGAAACAAAATATAATTCAAATTTTTTTGTAAAATAGTATTAAATTGGAACAGATACTAAAAATATTTTAAAGTAAAATTCAGGCGACAAAAATTCATAACAATAACTGATGAAAAATAATAGAATACCTATCGATACTATTTGATGAGTTTATAAAACTAAATAGAATCATGTTTATGAAGCTTATTACAAAAGCAATTTTCTTCATATAATCCTTAGTATCTTTCCGAAATTTAATTAAAAGGTATTCATACTCAATAATACATTAAGTATGTAAAATAAAGTAATTTAAAATCCATAAAAACAAAAGTGTATGTTGTAAGTTAAAATTTTATGTATGTCGGCAGTTTTAAACTAAACTAACAAAAATTTTTATTAGTCTTATAGCCTTTATAAAATCATATGATTATAATTATATAATGACAGTCATACAGTTCTTGTTTATAATCATTCCCACAGAATCAAAAATAAAAAAGAACTACTATAAAGTATTAAAAAAACAAAAAACAAAATACCATTATTAGCAAATTGTATCTTACCAGTGAAAAAAGAGAACGATTAATAAATAGTATTCTTGACCCTGTCATGTTTCGATTAGGGAAGAAGGGACCTAGTGTTATTTGCGTGTAAGATAAGATTAGTAGGAGGATATAGGTAAAAAATCCAATTACATTGCTTTTGTATGAAGACCTTTTACAAACTAACATTAATATTATTTAGTATAATATGGATGTTTCTAGAACATAAGAACTATATTTGCTAAATTTTTAAATGATATATCAATTCAGATGGAAATATAATACCAAAAACAAACTGTTCTTAACGGTATTATCCTACTTTTACGTTATTTGGAAAGACTTCTACAGTTTTATACTGTACTGTTTTATACTTCTTAATTTTTATAATTTACTCTTTTACACACTCTGCAGTATACTGTATTAATTTTAAAATAATTTTTATAATATTAATGTGTGTACAAGTAAGTTTCCAGGATATTGTTCCAAAATTTTTTCAAAATTTCAGGCGTTATTCTGAAAACATATTTACACATCCTTTACTTAATGATTCGTCTATCGGAAGTTAAAGTTTTTCCCATCTTTCTGTCAATTTATGAATTTCGGACCAAAAAAAAGTTCTCGTCTTTCGAGCCCAAAAACTTATCGAGTTAATTTTTAATTTTCTCTACTGAATTCAAGCCTATTCTCGCAAGAGTATTCTGTATTGATGGGAAACAAGTGACAGTCATATGGTACCAAGTCTGGATAGTAATGTGGGTGGCGCAGAATTTTTCATCCACTATTTTCCAAATAGTTTTCGAACAAAGCCGTAACATGTGGCCGAGCATTATCCGATAAAAAAACACAGATTCATGCGCCGTCTCATATTCTAGCCATTTTCCCTATAATTCTCGCTTCAAATGAATAAATTGAGTTCAATATAATAGTCCCTTGATGGTTTGACCATTCAGAAGCAGTTCGTAGTATACGACACCATTTTGATCGCACTATACACTGAGCGAAAGAAACGTTACAGTAACCTAAAACCTTAGGTTACTCGTGTCACGTAAAATCAACGTTAGGAGTGGCGTAATTTTAACAGTGTTGTTCACAGTAGAATATAATACTTAACCTAATATAAATATAAATAGTAACTAACCAAATGATTTATTTCATTTATTTATAAATATATTGACAAATTTTATCAGAATTTTGTTTTAAGTAAATAATGTAGTATGGTAAAGTAGTACAAGTAAATAATGTAGTAGTAAATAATATAATAGTATTTGCAATTTGTTTTATATAAGTAAATGTAATAATAAATGAAATAGTAATAACATAAAAGAAAACCTGTAAGTAAACAGTGATCTATATATATATATATATATATATATATATATATATATATATATATATATATATATTTATGTATGTATATATACGGTCTTTCCGAAATAAATTATCAAAGCATGGCGGTGGAATTGCGTCAGTGTCCATCAGCGCATCAGGACGCACAGATTGTGGCCAGTATACGTGGGTCTGGTAAAGGAGAAACTAGGCAGAACTATTGACGAAGAAAAAACACCAAATGGTGGGATCTGTCGATGGGGCCCCTAACTAATACACAGACTAATATCGCGGTGATAAAAAGCTACCTTTATTGACCTAAACTAGCATCTCAATCCCTTCGCTTACAACGAAGCAGAGAAAAAACAAAATGGAGGAATACGTTGATGAGGACCTAATTAATACGCAGGCTAATATCGCGGTTATAAAAGCCGACCTTTTTTATACCACTTCTCAAGCTTTAGCTTAGAACGTCTCTCTATCGAATGTTTGTTGATAATCGGAGGGATGTATGCTAGCTCCCTCCATTTGCATATAAAGATCGAATGGAGAGACGTTCTAAGCGAAAATCCTAAGAAATTATATGAAAAAAGGTCGGTTTTTCTAATCGCTATGTTGGCCTGCGTATTAGTTAGGCGTCCCACCGAGAGATTCTACCTTCTTGTCCCATATTTGCATGGTGCTTTGACAGATTTACAATTACATTTAGTATCCTGATTGATTGTTTGAACCATATTGAGCTAAAAGAAAAGAAACAGCTCAAAATTTTTGTTGAGTAATTCAAATAACACTAAAAAGAACAATCAAATTATAACCAAAGATACTATATTATCAGTATTTAAATTTTTTATATATTTTATTTGTTATGTTGTTTATTGTCTATTATTATTTTGTTATGTTTATTATTCCTGGTACTAATTATTCTCTTATTACATCTTCCCTTAATTAGCAGATTGGAATGTTTCAATCTGATCATGATTAGCCTAGGCTTCACTATAATCTATCAGATACTTGTACAGGATTAGACATTATACAATATTAGCATCCCCCATCTTAGCTTTGCCTGAGATAATAATTTAACAGACTATAAACAGTATATATGATTATTACACGTAGGTTTTCTTTACGGTAAATTGACAGTTTCATGCTTTTATATAGATTTATTTTGCGATAATATACTCTTTAGCGTGTGTTATAATATACACAACGAAAATGAGTTAAAATAAGAAAAATAACGTAATGCAAACGAGAAAAGATAACAAACACTGCGGTTCATTCCAGACTTGATTGTAGCTAGATTCAGTGTATTAATATACAAAAAGACATAACTAATAGTTCGATATACAGATATTATAATTAAAAAAGTTACATATCTCGTATAAAAAAATTTGACTAGTAAGTATGAACTATAATTATAAAAAATGTATTATATTTTTTAATTTATTTTAAAATTTAATTTCTTTTTAGACAAGAGGTCTACTTTTACTCAATGTAGATATTAAAAAGTCAACATGAAGTATAAATCTAATATTCTATAATTTTTTTTTCTATTTTACTTCTATCTCAAAAAAATACAAAACTAAACATTAAATCAATATTAAAATAATTTATTGTATTAAACGTGCACAGAATTTTTCTTGAAATTTTCTATACTGTAAAAGAAATATGTTTTTAAAAAAAAATTTGTAAAAAAAATAATTGTTAAATTCTATAGCAAATAGGAACGAATAATTAGGTAAAATGTGACGAAATGATAGACGAAAAGTAAACGACAAAAACAAAGTACAAACAAATCGAGCCCGAACCCTAACCTTTTTTTCCATTTCTTTGGGTGTTAATTTATGATCATGAAAATTGTCATTGATTGTCCGTCAGACAATTCCAGCCTTTTGATCGTGTATCCGAGTATCGTGGATAAACTTTTTTGTATTTATTGCGTGTGTAAATCGTGGAAGAATTAATTGTTGCTACCTTTATGTATTCAAAAATTAGCGGAAAAGAAGTTCAAAAGTGTCGCCTTCATTGGACTAATCCTCGCAGAGCAGTATAAGCGCGGCGATTTAAAAGAGGACTACATCGCGAGTGCCCGGTGATCATTCTTACGTGCGCGGGGTTAAGGCTGTACCCGTTCCTGAGATGTAAGGACTCTACGGCATGCGCAATGTAAACTTGATCTGCCTACCATAGCGAGGGGCCATGATCTGGTAGAATCTAGAAAAGTATAAACAGTTGTCTGGAACAGGGCTACTTTCCAAAGATGTGAAAAAAATTAGTCATTAGGACATTACTTAAGTCTAACGACAGACACATTTCTGATCTCGAGTCTTATCGCCCAATATGCCTTCTACCATTTCTGTTCAAGGTGTTTGAAGTGATCATAAAATGCGTCTCAAATTAGCAAGTTTTCATCCAGAATACTTGTCCTCCAAACAGTTTGGTTTCTGTCCGGGCGTTTCTACAGAAGACGCGCTCTTGGAGATTAGAGAAGTTGTCTCAACATCTAAGAGGAAACATGTACTGGGGCCATTTTTTAATGCATCGATGGCCTTTGATCTATTATGGTGGCCAGCGTTGGTTAAACAGCTTCATCGTCACTAATGCTCCCCGAATCGGATCCGGCTCCTGTACAGCTGCCTGTGAGCCAGAAGCTGTCCTCATGGTTCAATTTTGGGTTCCGAATTGTGGTATATGTTGTTTGACTTATTCGTAAAGGAATTGGAAGCCTTGGGAACTGAGGTTACCTTTGCGGCCTATGCGGATGATTTGGCGGTACTCATTGACTCGGACATTAGACTTGGGATGCAGCTCGGCGCTGAAGTTGCAATTTTGATAGTTATTAACTGGTTCCAGAAGAATGGGTTAATTGTCGAAGACTAAATCTGAGGCGATACTGGTCAAGAGTATATGCGCTCTCAGGATCCCATAATTAAAATCAAAGGTAATGTGGTTCAACTGTGAGAAAGTATAAAGAATTTAGGCCTAACTTTTGGCATACGCATGACAATAGCAGAGCACGTGTACAAGGTGACTAGCAAAAGTAGGACTATTTTTGACCTCATTTTGGGCCTCAACAGCAAGAGCCTGCAGAGGTTATATTCCGAAATTGTTATGCCCATAATGTGTTATGGCTGCTGTGTGTAGGCCTACAAATTATGGGCCTATCATGTTAATATTTTGAATAGTATTCACTGCTTTGCACTGCTGAGGACGTTAGGTACTATTCCACTGTTTCTAGTCACTCCTTATATGTAATTGTAGGTTTAATATCGCTGGATCTATCCGTCATGGAGAATTTCTATCGGCAAAAAATTAGAAAAAAGCTGGAATTTGTCTTGTCATATCATGCACTACACTAGTACTATGGATGTTAAGAACGCGCTAGTTACTTTTCGAGACTGTATTATGACTATTTGGCAAGCACGTTGGGATTCTACCATGACAGGGAGGAGGACGTATGAGTTCATACCGTATGTCCGTATGAGGATGCAGATGAAATGGTTTAAGCCTAATTACCACATTACACAGGCTTTAACGGGTCATGGAAAAATTAAAAGTAATCTTAAGAGATTTAAGCTAGTTAACGATGATTTATGCTCATGCGGCTCTGTGGATTCATGGTATCATCTTCTATATCGATATGGGCGTTATGATCTTAACAGAATTGTCTTTCAGAATTCTGCTCTGAGAAAGATGTTTGATTGGCTACCCATAGCACGCTCATGCTTGAGCGAGGCACTCTGTAAGGACTTTCGTCGTTTCTTCTCATCGTTGCTTCGGAAATATCTGGCTAAGTGAGTGGTCCCTATAACATCGGGAAGGCCTACTTGAGGCTGAGGATCGGACTTTTCGAAGTCTCTTACTTGACGGCGGGATTTTTCCATAGCCAACCCACCTTCTATAAGTTGGGAGTTCTGTTTATAATATGGTGTTGATATGAGGCTAAGCCTCAAGGTGCACTTTCGTCCCTCCTGCTTGCAGATAGGGTTATTTAAATTACCTGTCGAGTTTATTAGACTTGTTTGTATGTATAGTTATGTCTAGTTGTAAGCATCTTGCTCGGACGATAAAGTTTGAACTGTGCGATTTGTTCCCAACTCTTACCGTAGTGACCTTATATCAAGTTTACTTTTGAACCGAATTGATTGTTATGAGTGTTTATACCATATGTTTAAAATAATTTATTTTATTTTTTTTAATAAGGACATAACCTTGTGTGAAAAAAGAACCCAGAAAAAATTTAATTTATTGATAAAGAATTTTGATTCATTAGATTACTTTCATTTCAACTGAATTTTCCTCTATCCAATAGAAGGTTCTATAGAAAAAATTTGGCGCCAGATATCTGTAATAAAAAATTAATAAATGTATTTTGGATTGTATAAAAGAATCTTGTAAATTTCACTACATTCTTTAACATACGTATAAATATATGTAGATATTTATTAATTACCATTTATTATTTATTAATTACCAGGATAATTGATTAGTTTTCTTGTATCACATTGATGAATTCTTCTTTGCATATCTCGATGTTCACAATCTATTAATTTGTGACTTGCATTGAAGCATATGCGAATTTCTAAAAGATATTGAAATGGTATATTCTAAAATAAGATATTTATTAGAATACAAATTAAAATATTTGATCGAAATTTAAAAAAAATGTTTAATGAATTCATGTTTTACCTCAAGTTCTAGACATTTCACGTATACTTGTTTTTTTACGACTTTTGTAATTGATGTCGTGATATGAGCAATTGAATAATTTTGGCCTGCATAGATTTTAGCCTTAATCAGGATAGTTCCAACATAATATTCTTCGAATAGCCGCAAAGCTTCGGCAAAGTAAAATGACTGATTATCCGTTACACATGATCCAAAAAGTTCGTATTCTATCATCCATTGATCCTCTTCTGACTCAGATGTCATTAAGCGAGGCCATTTTGTTATTAACTTTTGTCTCAAATTATCAACTAAATTATTACGATTATAGGATAATGTTCTTTGAGAAAAATCTACGCATTCTTTAAGTAGTTTCAAATTTAAATCATAAGGCCAAAGACCATCTATAATCCAGTTCCCTGGATCGAATATAGTTGAATGAACTCTTAAATATTGTATAAATCTATCCATTTTTTCCATAAAAAAAGAAGTTGTTGGAAGACGTTGAGTTAAAGCTAGTTCGATATAATTATCTGTCGTCCTGAAAATTATTTATAAATTTATTATGTTTTATTTTTGGAACTTGAAAATGCACTAGCTAAACCGTATTCTGAGTTGTATAAATATTTTATATAACACGTCGAAGATGTAGATTTTGATTCGAATAAAACTAGATTAACAGAAAGATTCAGTTCATTTCTTTCTGATGGATAAAAGTCCAGCTGAAACAAATTATTCGTTTAATATCTCCTGCTAATGCTCTTTTGAATATAATCTCTAAGAAAGGTACATATCCCAAATTTCGATTTCGATGTGAGTGCTAAATTTACTAAAAATTCATGCTAGATAATGTAAGAATTATCTAAAATATTTATAGATTAACGTATATCTGTTATTTTAAATGACACATATAGTTCCAAGCATCCTTTTCGATGTAATAGCAATTTTGTATTGATAGTTCAAGAAATTTGGAAAACTATAACATTCGAATTATTACACTGAAGTAGAGAATAATAAATCATCATGGACTACATTGAAATAAAAACACTTTTTAGAATTTGTTACAACGGTTTGTCAACTGTTTGTTGACCTATTCTAGCACTTCATTCAAAATAAAATCCAAATTTTATAATTATTAGTTTTTTCTGAAGAAAAGAAAATATACTTTTTTAACATGTACAGGTTATACAACTGTTCTACAATCTTATTTCATGATCGTTAAAACTTAAAATTTATAATAAAGTGGTTTCATTTTTACCATTATCTGCTCTAAACAGATCAAATAGAAACACTTACTCGTATATATTTTGAAATTAGGGAGGACGAAATCAACTTTCATTATAATTTAAATGCGATAAACCTAACGTGAATTCGAAAACAGTTAAAAAACGGACGGATTTGATAATGTACTTATATCTATTTTAAATCAACTAAAAAATCATACTGGTAAAATTGTAATAGAAATTTGAACATAAAATTTTAATATCTGTGCGAGTTGAATTTGTGCATTTGATTCCGGTCCAGAATATACAGGTCCACAATTTTAAAATATGGTAAATTCGTTATGAGTTATTTTTAATTTAGAATAATGCATAAATAATACAGTTCTGCATTAAAAAATGTATTTGGTAAAAAATACTAACTGTAATAGAATATTTAAATAATTTACCTTGGAAATGAATCACTGAGAATTATAATACAGAACATTATGACGTATTGTAACATCTTAAAGGAAAGTGCATAATTAAATGAGTAATTAAAAATTGTTAGAAGCAGTGTAGATTTGCAGCAAAATTTTCAAGATCGAGACCTAAACTCTTTTTATATTTTTGTTCATATATAGAAAGATAAGACTATAAATGAGGACTGTATACATACATTATAGATATGCATGCATATATACTTACGTACATTAAAGAATATAGATTACTAATGAAAACGATGTACGATTGATCAACTCTTGAACTATTGAACTTTTTCTATATTATTAATTTGCACATTTGCAATTTTTTTGTATTTTTTTAAGAAATATTTGTATGAAACAGTTATTTAAATAACTTCTTTTAGCTGTAAATTGTGGAAAGAAATTATAATTATTTTTTTATGCAGTGAACATTAGATTCAAGCGTTTCTATACAGTTAAAATAAAAATTAAATGATATCGGAAACATTTTTCAAAATTTTTTAAAAATTTCCATATAAATAACGAGAATAATAACTATAATCATGTATATAAATAGCAATTGATTGGTTGTAGTTGTTGAATGCAGAAAACTAAACGTATATCTTTTGACGTATATATTCTTTTGACTTAATTTCAATAGTGTCCATACAGATTCAAATTCTACTTGAAGTTTTTATAAAATCAATTAATAGCAAACGGTGCTATACTTTACTTCAAAGTATGTGTGAACATACACATTATCTGAAATATAACGAAATATAATATGACATTGGTATTGTATATAGAAAAAGAGAATTATAAAATTAAAATTCGTTTTTTAACAGTAAATAAATTGAATTTTTTATTTTTTAATATTTTGCCATTTAGATGATGCTATATGTCGATATTAGTTTTAACAATCTCCATGTGTGTAATATAATCCTCGTGAAACAAACATTACTTCCATCGCATGATCTGTCTTTTATTTTTAGATCCAAGAATGTTTTTTATTTGTTACAAGATACATTCTAAACTTGTAACAAATATTTAGTTATTATTTTTAAATATTAAGATAATCATTAGTACTGCTCCTCCTATTTAGTGGTGCACGAAAGAGGTAGCTCAATAGAAACACGGGTGTCAGGGTCTTACCCGGATATCACAGAGAACCTGGGAATAGAGTGATGGCATAGCTTTCGATAGTGATCAACATAAGTCGTAGAAGAAAATGCTGATACTTAAAGTTCCTGTATGAGGATTTGGAAAGTAGCTCATAAGAACTAAGATACACAATAATTTCCACAAAAATTAGATCGTACGTCAACGTAGGGTACGCTCATTCCTGTACGTTTCGGTACGCATTTCAGCTTTCTGAAGAACATCACAGATATTCTATTATCCACCTATCTTTTAAATCAAATATATCACTATAGGACGAAAAACTTGATACGCCTTTTTTCAAGGAAGTGTTCGCTGACGCAATCATAATTATGCTGAACAATAGCGTAGCAGGAGTCGACGAAATTTCAAAGAGGTGCTGTTCAGAGACCCTTTTGTGATTGTAGGATTTCTGTATGAAGGATGATATAGTTTATCTTAACTTGATTATGATAAGACTTGAACTTATCGATAAGAAAAGGTCGTCGTTTTCTTTGTGGTATTGTTTTTTGTGCATGTTCGATACTCCGTTAAAACTCGTGGAAAAATTACTAAATCCACTACGTCTCTAGAATACAGTGATGACTCTCACTAATTTAGTCAATAGATTCATATTTTGAAGGGATTGTGTGACGGCAAACTTTAAGGTTATGGACGCAATATGAAGAACACAGAGGAGTAAGCATTACCCTCGGCTTGCCTGTTCGCGAGCCTTCATGTGTGGTCGGCCGTCAACTCTGTTGAATAAACTAATATCTCAAGGCATGTGGAGTAAGACTCCTGCTTATAATACTATTATAATTGAACAATACGCTGGGAGGTTTGATTATTAGAATAAGAAAAAGAAGACAATACAAAGTATATTTAAATTAAAAATTGAATTTAATAAAACTAAATATGATTAATACAACAACCTTACTAAGCAGAAATCAGAAAAAGAATGTATTTTTGAGCGCTCATACTGCGCTTTTATAAACTCTACTCCCCTCTCAATGGGGTCAAATTTCGAGCGATAAGCCTCACTCGCCGAACGCAGCCCAAACTCTCACGCAGCCTGACGGTCGGAAAGCCCGAGGTGGCAAGCCGAACACGTCACCTGATTTCGAACTTCCCAACATTTTCTCAAAGCTAGAATACGACCTATCTCATTATAAGTCCGTAGAATAGCTTTTTTAACGAAAATATTGGGAAGCTCCCGTCACAGCACGGATCATTGCTTTTAGGAAGCATAACCTGTTTACCTCTTTTGAAAACCTCAAGATTTTCCTATAGCAAGTATTCGCTCACCTTATGTGTGATTCCGTATACAAGCTATTTTTAAGGCAAAATCTTCGTTTTTCCCGTCACGGCACGGATCAAACATGTACCTTATGTGTACATATAGTTGGGCTTATAGTGAGAGTTCGCTCGCGATCGTTTCTATAAACTATAATATTAGTAACTATGAGTCTTATTTCTTGCATAATAAAAAATTACGAAGTAATTTTTCGTGAACTTACTATTTTAAAACGAATATCTAAATTTCCAATCTCTGCTGTACAATAGTTTAACATTATAATTCGTTGAATTGCTGACGCACGCGAAGCCGCTTTGTCCGAAGTTTAAGAGTCCGAGAGATCACGTTACATTTCCCTTTTCTATATGGGACTCGATATGACGATACGGAGAACATATTCTGTTTATTTAAAATATATATTATATCGAATCTATATATTATTGTGCGAGAAACGTTATCTAAAGATTTTATTTTTATCGCATTAGTTCTCGATTACAATTATACTTTAAACTATTAAATTTAACTCTACATAAATACTTAACAGAATTACGATAAATCTTACAAACTAAAACGTAAAAATATATGTATTGAATTCATAATAATTTTAAATTAAATACTATAAACGTTTCTTAATATATATATATATATATATATATATATATATATATATATATGTAATTACAAACTAAAACATTTAAGAATATATTTAAACTTACGAACTAAACCATTTAAAAAATAGATATAAAATTATCAAATAATATATTTAAAATATCTCTACAGTTATAAATTAAATATTAAAGTAGACATTACATTACACACTAACAATTTTACCTTTTTAAAATAAAGTTCTTGTGAGTCCGTAACAACTATATAGTTTGTATATTGGTTGACGATTTAAGAGACCGCTATTTAGTTTATAAGACCTCGGAATAGCGGAATATAATACAATATACGGAAATAGCTAATTGCGATGGTGTTTTGATTTGTGATTAGATTTGTGTGCAGTGCTAATATGTGGAATATGCGGAATAATCAAATTTTTAATTTAAGTTATACGTCCTTAGTGAAATTATTTGACTTTATTTGTATTTGTTGCCAAATCTCAAGTCTAGCAAATTGGACAATCGTATGCGTATGCAAGAAAATTAGAAATGATGAAACGTAATTGAAAAGGTACGTATTCTCACATCTACAAGAAACGTAGCTTATAAATATAAATAAATCTATATATAAATCTATAAAAACAATTGATAGCGATGCAATCTCTAGCACATCGGAATTTAGCGTTATAAATAATAATTGTTGATGGAAATACACTATTTTTATATAGTAATTCTACTTTATTAAAATATTTTATGTTAATAAACAGAATAGTATCTTCCAAAAGTTTACCAATATTTGATTGGCGAGCCGCTTGATTAGGTTAGATTTATTTACGTAGCTTTTGAGTTAATCACTTAATTGAGTAATTATTTCAATAAAGATAATGTAAATAATCTATTTCAAGTATTGGCAGGTGACGCTTTGAAGTGTGGTGATGATTAAGTAAATACGATTGTATTTTTAAAATATTTATAAATTGTCTACCTCAAAGATAGAAGCTTATATTATATTTCAACTGTACGGAGAAAAAATGAATTGGATCCTGATACAATAAAAAAATTTATAAAAAAGATCAAATATCCATTACGGGTCAAATACTTTTTATAAATGCGAAATTCAATTTCTAAGAAAATAGAACAATTTTAAAAATATTTTTGGAATCGCAGATGAGCGATTTACTCATCAGATATTTACTACAAATACGAAAGACAATTGTTTTTGTTCGAATGCGCATAAAAATAACGATATTCATTCTGCTTGTTGCATATGATAACATGATCCCAAGAAAAGTAATGCATTTGTTAGAAATATGTATAGGGTAGTGTTGAAAAATTAATTAAAGTGAATCGATTGTGTCGTTTTCTTGGATTGACACATCCGTAGCAAATCTTATGAAATATTGAGCACATAATACTAGTGCTAGCGCCATCAGTTGCTTCATTTATTCGAAAAATATAAATTTATCAAATTTATCATTTATTCTTTTTATAATTTGTTGGGTATTTTTAATAGATTAAAGAAAACAGGTAAGTAACAAAATTTAAAATATAACTTAAGAAACTTCAGAAATGAATTCCGTAGATCAAAGGAATATAAAAAATGCCTTTAATAAAGCCAGAAAAGTGTTTTACTAAATTTCAACGTTTAGAATATAAAAAGATTCGAGATTGAGATTCATAAAAAACATTAATTCATAGCTGGATATGGTCCAAAATATATGGTTAACTTCTTATTATCCGCCGATGTTATTAATAAAGAATTTTCATTATAGTTTTAAACGTAACTATACTATAGTTCAATAGAAGCGATGTAATTTTTTAATTAAAATAGGAAATTATGAATTATTTGATCTGCGAACAACTAATCTATTTTCCCTATTCTATTATATAATATCATTTCTATAATAAATTTTCGTTGCTATTAGTTGAACTCCATCGCATATTGAGGTACATTAAATACGTTGTATAAAGTTGCGTTACTCGTGTACCATAGTATACCTCACACATTTCTTTCGCATGCCAAAGCAAAATTATATACCCTCGTATCAAAAGCGAATTATAGTGGACGTGTCGCATGATCTACTATTTTATTTACTTTTGATTAACGAAGAATTATTTCACTGAGGTACAATTCTATAAGGAATTAAAAATTCTATAAGTTTATTTAAATTCCAATATCAAAGTTAATACATGCTTTCGCGACTATCCTTTCCTTAATTACGCACCGCAATCAATATTTGCTCCAACCTCAAAAATGTACTTATACAAGTACTGAGTTGTATGCATGACGCAAAAATCTCTCGGGTTAGTTACGTAACAGATTCTAAACGATTTATTCACTGCCGTGAACGTTTATATTCATTCTCGAGAGTCGTCATGGTCTGTAATTTCTATTTACACAGAATCCGCGCGACCGCTATCTAGGAACCAGCAACGCGTTTGCCGTTGGGCAAAAGAGGCTGTTATACCGTCGAGACGTATAATAGGAGAATAAATGAAAGAGGTCGCGTTAAAAAAAATTCTTAATCATTGCGCGGGCGGCAAATTTAATTGGGAGAAGGAGATAAACAGAGAGAGTGAATATGGGAGAGCAGCAGTACTGTCATAATTACGCTTTCCTTATTAATAATCATCGACAATCACGAGGTTCGCGCCTTGGCGTTGGCGGCATTGGCAAGCCGAATAAGGCACGCAGGCGTACCCGTGCCACAGACCGGGAAAGAGAAAGAGCGACGACTAATTAATAAAGTCTGGGGCTTGCGCGTCCGCGTGGAGATTAATGGGCCTCCCAACGCCGTAATTGCGCTGTGCATACACGTCCCCCGAGAGAAAACCGGAGAGAGAGAGATAGAGAGAGGTAGCACCAAGGATTTATAGATTTGCTCACGTGCGAGCGAAGTGCCGAGAGCGCATAATGCTACTCTGTTCTCTCACACATTGGCGTATATACATATACCTACATATTCTCTATCTCTCTCTTGCTCTGCATGTACGTTCGCGCGCAAGCGTGAGGCAAGAGCGCGGTGCGCATGGCCCACCTTTTCCCCGGCGTGGCACTGCGGCCGTTAGACTTCGCTCTTGAGGTAGCCCTGGGTGATTAACGAGCGGCAATTGTCTTTACGGCGGGGCATTAATTTCCGCGGTCGCCCCGCGGGAGGCTTGGACGTAGACAGCAACAACGCGCGCGCGCCGCTCCTCGAGGATTTTGCGACGCGGCGACGTGCGCGAAATGATACAGCGCGCCGGTACGCGCCAAGGGTGGCGAGAGGAAGAAGATAATTTACTCGCGCGTGTATTATATATATATATATATATATATATATATATATATATATATATATATATATAATCCGCGCCGCGCAGCGCGTAATCGTAATGTGGGAAAAGGTATTAGGTCTCGCGTATTCGGCGCGATTGTGAACGAGCGACCGCAATGCGCCGCGCGCGTGATTGATCGGCGCTGCCGGGGCTGAGATATAGCGTTAACCACTTTATCTCCGTGTAAATTGCGCTGTGAAACGCACGCTGTGCGTTCCTGCCTCAAGACCAGCCGACGGGAACGTTATTATAACCTCGTAGTACGTGCGCAAAGTATAAGCGGTTGATTAATCGGTGCATTTTTCATCTCACGGATATATATATATATATATATATATCGTTGATTTGCGGTCTGAGTGAAAAACGGCCATGTTTAGCTCGATGCGATAATGTTGTGATACGAAGACTCTCGCAATGAGTTTAATTAAATATAAGCGCTGTTGTTTCCTTATATAAGATGATATATTATTATATACACTATGCATAATGTATGAATGATCTATACGAATAATTTGATATATATGAAAAACTTTTGGTGTCACAGCCGTAAAATTGCTGTTTTGGCTGTAAAATTGAACTTTATGGAAGTAGGTTTGACAAAACGATAGAAAATTAAGCCGTTGTGTATACGAAATATTTGATATGTATGAATAACTTTTGGTATCACAGCCGTAAAATTGCTGTTTTGGCTGTAAAATTGAACTTTATGGAACTACGTTTGACAAAATAATAGAAAATTAAGCCGTTGTCGTGTAACAGAGTACATAAAATAGCTAGAAAACAATCGATTTTAAAATTATTTTGAGGAATCGATACAAAACGTATAAAAGTTTACGGAGCCTGACGGGACTTGTCCTGCCTTGACACACAAACAGCAAAATTCATTTTTACGTTCTTGTGACGAAAATAAGTATTTTGTCATCAAAATAGAAAAAAGATTGATGGAATTAATTTGTTAATATTCAGCTATTGTAATTTCCAATACGATGGGTAAGCTTAGGAATAATTATTGAATTGAGAAGCTTAAACTTAACTCTGGCTGGTTAACAAATAGTTTGACTATCATTTAGTTAGTATCGGTTATTTAATTGATAATTATGCGACACAATTCTTAAACTTTTGAATAATCAAAATCATTATATATTGTTTTATACGAGTAGGGAATACATTGTAATAAATATGCATTAAACTTAATTTTTTTAATGTCTGTTTTGTAAGTTTTTGTTTTATACTAACCTACGACCAATTCAGAAGTCGGTATCTATAATTCAGGCGGAGTAGAAACCTTGATATCGATATACTCGTACTTGAACCTCGAAAATTATCAGTCTAATTGTATATGGCATAAAAACCTAGACAACTTCTATCACTATCAATAAATAGTATCAATAGGATGCAAGAGTTACTGTTATATATATATATATATATATATATATATATATATATATATATATATGAGATTATATATAACTATTATTTATTGTAACTTTTATAATGATATGTTAGAATTTCATTCAATAATTTAGATTATTTTTTCTATTCAATAGCAGGAAAATAATAAGAATTTAAAAGTTAGTTAAATGTAATATTAATACCAAAAATTCTTTATAAATTTGAATTAGTTAAATTTATCAACAAATCAATCATTGGAGGTATTATTTTTTACGTAATCAATAAATATTCGGTATAAATTGCCCAATATCTGTCCTTGCAATAGGCAAATCTTTTCTTGTTTTTTATTTTTTTTTCAATTATTTATTTTGAACTTGAGAATTCCATGGATTTAACATATTCGCCGCAATAGTATCAACTTAGTATCCGCTCCTAAATAATGAAAGCTGCGTCTGCGACTCTTTCATCACTAAGATTATATAATACACTGATTCCAAAGTAAACGAATTATAGAGCCGAAAAATTCTTGCCGCGTTCATTTCCGTCGTCGCCGCAGCAAATCTCGGGGGCAACGAGAACAGTAAACACTTGTACGGAAGTGGCCCGCCTCGGACGTTATTTTAAATCCGAACGACGCGAGAAACATTAGACGGGAGCAATTAGACGCGATCAAATAGTCCTCTCACTGACTAAGCTCTCGCGTTTCCACCTCCCGACACTGCTTTATCCTCGGGGTTTGTAAATTCAACTAAATTAATCGGATCGTCAAGTTCTTCGGTAAAATAATGGGGTTCGCTTCGCACCCTCGTCGTCAAGTCTCTGTATTAATTACGCATTTCCAATCAACGTGCAGCGACTACCGAAGAGCATTGGAAAACAGTGATCTGATCATAGGATCGTTTTGTTTTCCTTTCTCGTAAATACAAGAAGGATAGGAAGCATTTGAAAGAAAATGTATAGAAGCCTGGAAGAACAGCGTCGCCATGGGTAATCATTATGTATAAGAAAAAATAGCCCGTTGGCAAATTGATTATATGATACTGTACACAGGCATCGTCGTTTGCGCTATCGAGTCCGTTGTACACTAGATCCTTGGCTCATAGCAACAATAACCACGAAAAGAACACTGCCATAAAAACCTCCTGAACAGCAGTGAGCTTAGGGTGAACCCTTCGAGCACCCCTCTCTCTCTCTCTCTCTCTCTCTCTCTCTCTCTCACTATCTCTTTCTCTCTCATTATCCCGCAAATCCGTGCACACGTCGCGTCGCTCTCCGCGTGCCCCTCTGCTGCACGTGCGAGCCGAGCCAGACCAATCGCTCCGCGCGAATAGCGAGAGACAGGCGCGCGTGCACGCACAAAGTCCCAGCGGGTGGCGAAGGCGCGCGCGCGCACGCGTAGATTACATATCATCGCCCCGAGATTATTGCCCGCTCGTTAGGCCCTTCCAAATAAACGTGCGCGAGCGACGCCATCGGGGCTTCTCGATAATAAGCGGGGCGCGACCGCTGGCAACGTGTGCGCACTGCTCGTGCGCACGGGCTCGGGAAGGGATTCAACGGGCTGGATGACGAGGGTTGAAAGGCTTGATCCGTATGATACATTTGCAGCAGGCCGATTTAACAGTAGTAAAATGGCAATTTTTAATTCCTCAGGAATTGCATTATTGTTTATCACAGAGTCCTGTAGAGAGATTAAGAAAACGATCCATTCAAATAATATCGGGATGTAATGCCGCAGTCTATAGTTACGAAGTCAATTGGATGCTGCTTAATACGACAGTAATGGTCATAATAGCATATAAGCAGTAGTTAATTTTAGCAGTAAGAGAAGCATTTTAATTTCAGAACATTTTCAACAATTTTTATTTTTAGCAATTTTACTAATGAATTATAGGTCCAAATTTAATCTTATACAATTTTACTACAGTTATGAATATGCTTGTATAATGTCGTTTTTACATGTAAGTTATTATTTATCTGCAATGAAATTCGATAGATCCAATCTCTAAGTAAATCTAAAATGTATTTGTCTTACGGAAAAGTCTAATTATATCTGTGCTATAGAAATCGAAATTTTGAATATTGAATAGGAACGACACATATATATATATATATATATATATATATATATATATATATAGATAGATAGATAGATAGATAGATAGATAGATAGATAGATAGATAGATAGATAGATAGATAGATAGATAGATAGATAGATAGATATATCACGGAAACGATAATATGCCATGTGTATCAATAAATAATATTAATATTTTCTGAAATATCGCTCATCTCGTACTACAGAGACGAGAATGCATATTTTATCAGGCCGCGTCCGGTTCGGTTCAACGCGACTGTCCATATTTTTCACGGTGCCTCACGGACCAGCGGGGGGGCTGCATGCGCGAGATGCGTTATGGATGATTTTCTGTCTCGAAGATGTTTTATTTAAAGCTCGGACATGGAAATTTAGGACGAGACGTCTAGGCATTTTAATTCGTCGCCATGAATTTATCGCCGAAGACACTTTTGAACTGATTGAATATTAAATACATCGAATCGTATGCTCTTAAAGTACCTATGCTTTTATTTTGCAACTTTTAAATGTATAACTTTTAAATTAAATTTAGCTAATAATGAATAAACTGGTATTCATCGTCTCGACTACGCTTTAGATAATAATATGACCGACTTATCGAAAAATTCGATAATATGTCATGGAAAATATTTTCATGAAAAATCTATCCAGATGAGCATTTCGTTTTGTCATAATAAACTCACCATTAGTATTTGAAGAAAGTATAAAAATACTTTCTGAAATCCGCTTCTTATGCCACAATCAGGCAGTTTTAATATTATTTATATAATAGGCTACTTTACTTTATTGGAATATTCTATATCGACTGGATGTACCCAAATTTGAAGATACGCTTTGATTTTAGTTTAGCTTACATTATACTTTATGTTTTTGAAAGTCTTATCACACCTGACATCTTTCTACTTAGAACTCTAGTACTGTTTTCTATAAATGTAATTTTATTGTGCAATTATTTTCATAATGCTTGAGAAGGGATATTTCAATGTCAAATATTGCAGAATGACTAATAAAAAGAATTTAGACAGCAGAAGCCAAGTTTTCAGAAGAATGATTGTATTGTGTAAAAGTATTGTGATAAATATTTTTATTTATTTTATTTCTAATTAAAAGAATCCACAGGTATAAATTATACCTTACATCATATTTATAAAATCTTAAATATCTTTTGAATACGTTCATATTTCTAATCCAATATCTCCGGTCCATATATTCAATCCATGTCCAATATCTCCAATTACAAAATAAAAATTGTGGTAATTGAAATAATTTAAGTATTTTTTTCACTATTTACGGATTAATCTAATAGTAATTCTTTAATAATGCATATACTTATTTTAAAAAAGGTATTTTATATTTAGATCATCATTGCCATAGACCGTATCAGAACTCGAATTATGAGCCATCCTGTACTGTCATCAAATTCAGTCCCAATTATTAAGACTCTTCAAAAAAAAAGATAATTATTTATTCTCTGAAGTTCTGAAAAAAAGTTATTTTAAACGCAAATTATGATTTATGTCGTTTAAAATAAAAAACAATCTATATGTCAACTTTCATCGTGATTGGTTGAATATTTTTAAAATTATGCTTGGAATTTACAAAATCTACAAATTTTTTGATCATGCAGATATTAGTTACGATATAACAGTTTCGAATTTATTTTAAAGCGCTGATTAGTAGTTTATTCTAAAAATATTCTAGATTTTAATAAAGTATTACAGGATTATTAATATTTTTTTAATTATCATTAGTTAAATTATGCAGAAATTGCAAAATATTAGCAGGAGATTATTAACAATAGAATACCGTTTTTAAATTAGAATATATATATATATATATATATATATATATATATATATATAGATTCAAACATAATTATACAATTATTGAAAAGTAAACATTGAATAAGTAAAATATTAATATGTATACAAACTCGATATAGCGATCTAATTTGGTATACGATAAATGAAAATTCAATTATTTACAGGGAATAATAATACTGAACTCATTAAAGGCAATAGCAATACTCCATGCATAAATGTATGAATAATGCCGTTGTGAATTCGGCGAAGAAGCCTCTTACTGAACTAAAAACTAATTATTGCGGAAACATGCAGTTTCGGCTCGGGTAAGCCGCAACAGTTATCTTCTCCGCCCATCTACCGCGCTCTTTGCATTCCAGTGTTCGCCGCATCGTAGATGGTAAAGAGGCAACTGTTATAGGAAGCCTGAAATTTCTTGTATAATAAAATTATAACTTTAGAGTATGAATTAAGGCTAATGCAGTAAGAAATACGCACTGTTCAAAATATTTGTTTGAATTAAAATTAATATATACATATATTACAAAATAGTTTGAAAGTATTAACAGATTTTATGATAAAATAAATAGTTTTGTTGTTAAGGTCAGTATACCGATAACTTATAGCGTGTAAGGGGTGCGTTGGAAAAAAGCAACATAATTTTTAAAAAGGGAGCAAAAAACAAAACGACAGAGGCAGATACCGAAGCGCCGGCAGCGCGCAACGATCCACCGACGCACCGAGGGGAGTTTAAGTGGGTTTAGATATCTGTTCTGTACGACATTATATAGTAGCGAGATCGGGACAACTGACACGACACGCACTCACAAGCGCGCGCGCAGGGTTTCAATCTATATATCCAGAAATAACCATTAGCCTCCTGCTGAGCAGTCGCTGTCGACGCCTCGCTGGTTCGTCCGCCATATACGTCACTCAACGTCATAAGCCCACAAGCTCTTTTTAATACATATACGCATTTTTTTTGTTCCGGCCGTCCTTTACGCGAGACACTTGCACGTGATTTTGTCCAAAAACAAAAAAAAAAAAAAAACAAAACAAAACAAAATTCCAAACATAAAAAATAGCAAATGGATGAACGAACTTTTTGAATTATCGTGTTTTTACAGGAACAAGTGTAAATTGCCGTTAAGGGAGGTCGTGCACAGCCGGTAAAATGGAAATAAGCTGAGGACGGACAGACGAGAGCAAATGAAGCGGAGGCTGCGTTCTCGGAATCTGCCGTTTGCGTATTGCTTCACGGGCGATGGGGATTTACGCTTGTAAAGCTAATAGGTGCTGTGCTTGTTGAGCATTTTATATCTTATTGGAACGAATAGCTGTAGCTGTCGTAGATTTACTAGCTTTAATAAAATTTGTTTCTTAAGTTGAATTATTGTACACAAGAGGAATGCGCAGTTAAATTTAACTTAACTAAGTATAAGTTATATATTCTCTTTATAAAAAACAAACTGAAAATTCCGATTATTACATAGGCAACCTGCTTAGATGATATAAAGTATATCCGTGTAAGAGCATTTCTCAATTTGTATATATATTAATTAAAAGTTTTACATAATCCCATATATTAAATTTTAATAAAATGCTCTACTTATTAAAGAGGTAAAGTTTTTAAATATGAATGTGCCTAAGCCATGAATTATAATTATAAACCAAAATCCCAACTGTAGATTACAATTAATATTTATAGATTTTATATTGAAATAGTAACCATGAAAGCTGGTTAGCAAGACAGGAAAATCTAGCACTTTTGATGAAGTTGTAACAAATATTTAATATTTCATTGACGTTTCAGTATCCAGTTTCTTACTTTAATAATCAATATTTTTCATATATATTAAATTTATTAGAACTAAGTTAAGAAGAGATAATCCGGTCTGATGTAGTAACATAGTTAACAAATTATTTAGACATGAACTCATTTATATATAGAAAAATATTAATTAAATCACGATAATATATTATAAAAATTTAGTATACGTTTTTTCCTCAACCAATCTTCCGAAATGTTATTTTTAAATTTTGTTAGATCTAGCATCTTGGATTTTCTCTAATGGGAAATTGTAAGTCTATAATTGTAAATTGTAATAATCTGAAGAATTATGGAAACGGAATTGACAAAAAATTTAACTCTGTTTACTGTACAGCCAATATATCGTATAATTCTTCACTATAAATATGAAATATTAATAAATCATTTAATCGCTGTTGTAGCATTTTCGAGCATATACCAGATTGTAATATACTAAGCGTCGAAGTAAAGCAGGTAATCGTACAAGGTCAGATTGGAATTACTAATGAATACATAAGGACAAGCTAAATCATTCTGATGATGAATTGCATCGAAACTAAGTGAGATAATTACAATTACATTGGAAACGAACGATCGGCAATTTTTCTTCAAATTTTTGAAATTTTATGCTTTTTTCTAATATGGTACAAAAAACCAGAGTATAACATAAAATAACTGGGCTGGTTCCGCAGTGTTTGCAAATTACTTTTAGAGGGAATTTTAATAATTTTATAAATCGAAAAATACGATAACTTTCGAATGGTAGAGCGTCTTATGTAAAACATTACAGGGCTTATGTTATTGGTAATTAAACTTACCTCGTTGAATTTGTATCAAAGCGTGAATGTACCAGCTCTTTTTTGAAAAATAAAATTGAGCGTATAATATTTTTTTCTCTCTGCTATATAAGTGTAAATAATTATTTTACTTGATTAATCAAGTAGTGAACTTGAAACATTCAAACGTATTTAATTGTTGGAGCATTTAATTATTGACAGGTTTAGAAACAGAGATACATGTTTAGTTTAACAGAGCTAGCATACGCAGATCGATATTTTTAATTCGTTAAAAGAAAATCTATAGATAGAATCAATTATTTTGTAATAATGTAGTTTGGACCTTCAATTTTGAACAGATAGTAATTTACTGTATGCATGCTGAAGAAATAAGATAACTTGACACATGATATGTTTTAGCTTACTCGAAGGTTCCTTTGAAATTTAAACAACTTAGTTATTTCATACTGTTATAATTATGAGAAATTTTGTAGTAATTAATTTTATTATTTTTCTGATGTTAAAAATTTTAAGGACTTTATGTAATTCCTAAATTAAGCACTAGCTAAAACAAATATTCTAATGTTATTATTTAATTTATTCCTATAATTCTTCAGGCGACCATATAACGAGCAGTGTTAATGTAGATTAACTAAAAGAAGTATAAATAATTTGAAAACATTTTAATTCATATCGCTGACAATTTAACCGAAGGACCAACAGTACACGCAAAGCTTATCACAGAAATGTTTAACATAAATACGAGGCTTATGTAAAATAAGAAGATTAAGCACTTACTTATACCTTCCAAAGTAGAAGGAAAAAAACAAAGTTTTTCCATAAATTATTCTACTTTGAGTACCTTGAGCGTGCAGAAAACGTTCAACAAGATCGCTATATATATAATATATTAAAATACGCAGTCCTCCGAGGCATCGATCATAAGTCTTAACGATATACGTCGGATCAATCAAGTCGGTGAAAGGGAGGGGAAAATGCAGCCCCCAAGCGGCAAAAAGCTGTCGCGCGCTTCTCGCTCGCACAGCGCCGCACATGGGGAGAATCAATATTGCGGTGCTGTGCTCTTAATCGTGCACGATATGCTAATCCCTTGAGGCGTCGAAGGCTGCAAGAACATTGCATAGGGCGTTGCGGTGGGTGCTCAGGTGAAATCTATACTTCACCCTTTCGAGCACGCATGTGTGCGTGTGTACCATATATATATATATATATATATATATATATATATATATATATATATATACATGGTACACATATGCATAAGTATTTACAGTAAGAAGTTCAGAGTCACAGTTAGTGGTGAAAAAGCAGGAGGTGGCAGAAGGTGTTAAATGCGGTGGTAGTAAAGTTAAAGTAGAAACAGTCGGCTTATACATGCGGCATAATAAGCGGTGGGATCTAACCCCAATAACGGATATATAACGGAGCATACGAGGCTGCTAGTATGACGGGACATATCGTCCTTGAAATGAGACTTCAGTAATTAGCGAGAAACATAAGATAAGTCTGCTTTGTGTATTGAAATATCCTTCAAACCGGTCCTAAGAAACGCCCCCCCCCCCGCTTCCTCTATACACACGCATGCACGCACACTTATTATTGTGCACGCTTCAATCGACCGTGTCATAAATGGTTGTTTGAAATAGCAAGCTTTGTTTGATATAAACTAATGGCGTTCTATCTATATGAATTCTATATTCTGTATCAATACAAAAAAGAAAATTGCGTTCTATATATCTACTATTTTCTTCCATTGATTAAACGCACCCAAACGATGACAAATTGCCTTCGTAAGCGCTTGTATAGCTTATGCCGATTAATTCCGATCTATTTTCAGCTTCATCGTAGTATCTATCTAATTTTATCGTGTACGCCTATTGATAATTAATTTGTAATTAATCATAGTCTGGCAAATATCGCAATCACTAACAAAAATCGACCATTTCACGCTTCAGTAATTACAAGGCGCAGTTTCTCTCTCTCTCTCTCTCTCTCTCTCTCTCTCTCTCTCTCTCTCTATATATATATATATATATATATATATATATATATATATATATAGCTAATATGTATAGGTGACACTCTCGCCCTCGCTCGAATGATCTCACACCGGAGGTAAAACGAGAGAGAAGGGGAGCGAGGAGACAGTATCCGTATCCCCGGGTAAGGAGAGTGAGTGGGCCAAACATACTTGCCTCGTTAGCGGTGTGTTACTCGATTAACACACCAACCAGCGAAGCTTAGTGAATTATATCGGTTCGTGTATATATATATATATATATATATATATATATATATATATATATATATATATATATAAGCTCGACGGCAAGAGAGTAGCCGACCCTTGGGTATAAAGAGCTGTAGAGAAGTATATGTAAGGGTCACACGGTTCCATCGCCATACACACACATGGATCGTGAATGTTTTATACTCATCATGAGAAATTATCTCTTCTGTATATATAGAAGCGAAAATTTCTCATATATACTAAAATTCCAAGTGCTCTTCATATTGTATCATATTTATAGTCTGCAATTCTGTGCCTCAACATCCAGATGTATACAGCGAATCTAGTAACTTTGTTCGAAGCAGTATAGAAGTATGAATTTTGTAGGTGTATAATGCCACGGCTCTACATTTCAACCAAAAATATCTCTGTCAAAAGACCCGTAGCAATGAATTTGCAGGTGGTGAAAAGCGAGCATATTTTCATTGTATACATAGATTCTTAATATCCCATATTATGAATTATTAGTCATCTTAGTAAATCAAATCATGAATATCATGAATACTTGGATATAGCGGAGAAACTGAATTACCAAACACTGAATATACTTTATCGATAATTATTTATTTATATTATTAAATTATTTCTCAATTCTGATACTTATTTTAACTTTTCCTAATTTATCATTTAATATATATATATATGAGTCGTTTCATTTAAGATTTGTCACTAATCTATATGACTTTAACGAGGAATTGTCGATTTTATTATTTTATTATTATTTTTATGATTTTAGGCCATAACAAATTAGTTTAAGATTTCAGTCAATGCAAAAACATCGTGTTTCTATTTTTTTTCTTCCGAGATAAAGGTTGACATCTCAATAGGTACTGCGCCTATGATTTTCTATCATGATAAATCTGCTATCTGCCGTGAACCAGTCACTCAATGAAGTAATTTTCTTTTATATGCTTATGAATAAGTCTCTCTGTTCTTTTAAAGACAAGTCATTAAAGATTAATTGAAGAAACGATTTCCGCCATTACCCAGCTTTCTATTAACATAAAATACGGTATGAACTGTCGATCAATGTTAATTGTGTAAATCTAAGATGAAGGGGGAGGGTTAGGATATGTTAGGTTACGTTACTTAACAGCCTCCCTAGAAGACCGTACTAACACCCCACTATCCCCTTGTAATTGTAACAAAGTAACACTGTTTTTGTTTTAGTGTACTGAATAAGCCGTGAACGTGTTTTTTATCTATAGTTTATTTTCTTGTCTATAATTTTTTTGACAACACGCGATTTGGGAATTCACATTGTTACATAAAAAAAAGTTATTCAGAATCTATAATATAATTTTCAAGTCTGGCTCAAAATACCTGTGGTCAAATTGGATCTGTTTTAATAGAATAGAAGGTATACAATAGAATTGTATACCTTTAGAAAATGATTTACACAAAATCTATCGCTGTTGAATAGGACTGTTCCTAAAAATTTCTTCTTACGATGTACTATAATCAGCCAAAAAAATCGTTTACCATTATTCCATTTACATATATTCGTATTCTTAGTTATACAATAAAAGACTCAGACATTTTTTCAATATTAACTTGTCTTAAATAAATTCTTAGTACTTTCCGTTACATTATTATTCATCTAAATTGACAAGATTTTTCGTACAAAAACTAAGAAATTTGTATTTTATCTTAGAAATACATCCGTATTGTATAAGATTACTATGAAGATTAGTACATAGCCAAGATTAAAATTTAGAAATCGACTCCAATATTATATGCTACTTACTTATGAGGTCAGACAATTAAGTAATACTGCAAAATTAAAAAATCGAGTATATTTAAAGATTAAGATACATCACTGCTATACCCTTCAAAGTATTCCCCTCCCGCATCTATGCACTTATTCCAGCGAGTTTTCTAGTTTTCGTAACAATTCTAAAACACTTTTTGTGAGACCTCTCCGGGTACACTCGTCACAGATTCTTGGATGTCTTCAACGGAGTCAAAATGTTGACCTTTGAGAAATTTTTTCAAATGGGGGAATAGGAAAAAGTCGCAAGGCGACATGTTCAGTGAATAGGATGGTAATGGTAACGTTGCGATGCCTTTAGACGCCAACAACTGAAAGACACTGAACGCACTGTGACAGGGAGCACTGTCGTAATGCACCACCCAAGTCTTCGCCATCTCCGGATGCACTCTGAGCACCCTATTTCGTAATTTTTCGTGCACATTGCGATAGAATACTTGATTTTCGGTTTCTCCAGAAGCTTCAAACTCTTTGTGAACTACCCCTTTGATTTCTAAGAAGCAAATGAACATTGTTTTCACTTTGTACCTGCTCATTCTCGCCTTCTTTGGCCTTGGCGCTCCAGGGGACAGCCACTATTGGATTTATCGTTTAGTTTCTGGATCATGTTGAATGAACCAACTTTCTTAACCAGTAATAACTCGTTCGAGAAGAGTAGGATCACTTTCAACCTTGAGCGATGTTCATTCGGTGGGCTCTGTTCCCTTTTCGTGACATGCACTACTCGCGAGTTGTTATAAAACACTAAACAGATGACGAAGAAATTGTCATACGAGGGTCGTCAACTTCTCAATCGAGAGAGTAGAGATCTACTATTATGGTGGTGGAGCTACAGGTTCGCAGTGTTACCACAGGCCAAGAAATAAAATCGGTCGCATTACTTAATTGTCTGACATTGTAAGATATAACATAGCAAAATCTTTGTTCACATATTTATAACACTTTTGTAATTGCAGAGATCTGGTTGTGATTTCTTCTTCTTAGCTTATAAATAATCTATATTTAATGTGTGTATATATATATATATATATATATATATATATATATATATATATATACAAGTACATGTGCATTTTAACTTATGTTTCTCTATCACCTCTTTTCTAAATGCGAAAGAAACTATTATCAGTCAAATTAAATGATCTAAATAGAATTTATTTCAATTATAACTTGAATTGTGCCAAAAAAAATATTTATTTTTTAGTTATAATTCAAGTTTTTTTTGTATAACGGTAGTAGTAAAAATACATAAAAATAATGTGTGAATAACTTCGCTTTTATTTTTTAAGCAATAATGAAACTAATATATTATTTGCTGAGTATAGTATAGTAAATACTTATTCACATGAATAGATTACATCGGCGTTTATAAGATTACTTGTTTTCTAATGATGAACTTTAAAACAATATGTTATTGAAAAATGTTTTCTCTCATTAATTTATAAGTTATTAATGTATATAATAAATTATTATTAAATACCTAGTTGAGTATAAAAATATATATTATGTTGTAGTAAATATTAAATTAACAAAGTATTATATAAGAGGAGCAGAATCAATTTTTTCAGTGTAAATGATATTTAGGTGCCTCTGTAGCACCAATCAAACATTTAAAAACCAATTTAAAGAAAATCATCTTAACGCAAAAACAACCGATATCACCAAGATCTCCTACGGTGAACTCGTTCTCCGATACCGGTGAACAAAAAGCCAACAGATAAAAGGAACGAAAATCCATTCATTAAAGTAAAGTCCAATTAAACCAGTATCGATTTCCCATTCGTTTATTAATTTCCCCGTATATAAGCCATTGCGTCGTTACAGAATTTTTCAGCCCTGGTGTTTGACTCCACTCCCCTCTTCACTCTCAGTTACAAATTTCTACCACGTTTTTCTCAAACGAGCCAAGCTCGAATTTCATGTTCGCCTTCGTATATATATATATATATATATATATATATATATATATATATATATATATATATACGTGCAAAAATCCAAGACACGCGCTACAGTCGGCTGCTCCCGGCCGCCGAATTCCTGAGCGCGCGCACTCCTGTTGTCCTCGTATAAATGGAAGCAATTAAGTAGGAGCGGTATAGGGCGACCATCCGAGCCGCGGCTACGATCTTTCGTCCGTTATAAATGCCCGGGTGCATTCATTAGCCCGCCGAGTCACATCTAAGTTGATATCTAAGTACACGTACGTATGCATCTAGGTTATGCATCCTTCAAACATACTAGGAACGAGATAGCGAGTGGCATTTTCATTGTACAATTATTTTTACAGGATTGGGGCTGTCTATGCACACGCGCGTCAAGCCTTTTCGCCTTTCGGTTCAACGAAGCGTATAGCCACGCCCATTGATTTATTTCCTAATCGCTCGCGCGGCCCAAAAGGCGATTAGTCCGAATAGCAGCGCGTGTATAGACCGTCCTCTCCATTCGTGCGCGTAGGAGGTGCGACCCCCCTCCCCTACTCCCCTACTGCGAGGCTTTTTTCGCTATACGCGAAGACGGAGGGACGTGGGGAGGTAGGGTCGCATGCTTTATCTCGATCTAGAGCTTCGTCGAGCGGTCGTGGGAGCGTGAATTTATTGCGTCCAATTGTGTCCTGCGTTCTTTGTCCTCCTTTGTCGTCTTTTATTTAGGTTTACGCCCGGTGGAAATTGAATCTTATTAGGGAACGGAACTGGAAATCGTGTGGAATTATATAGACTTACGCGAGCAGGGGGAGGGGGGTAGCTGTAAATATAATCTCCAAACTAAGCTTGTTTAGTCCGATTCAGAGACTTCCAAATCAATAAATCAAGAATTTTTAAGAGCATATAAGTATCGTTTATGTAATCATCTAAAATTGAACAAAAGATTAAAGTGAAATGATCTAGTAAAATTCTGAATCAAAAGTACAGTTAAATATCAGATACTCGAACGGCTTACTTCTCGTTGGACTTTTGTTTTGCCGAGCAGAGTAGTTTAGGCAACGGAAGTGCGTATACGATACTGTCTCGCACAACGCCTCTTTTTACTCCGTGCTTTCATTGTGCGCTCCCCTCCCCTTCCCTCTCTCTCTCTCTCTCTCTCTCTCTCTCTCTCTCTCTCTCTGGCTCGCCCTTCGCCCTCCGTGTCCCGTGTTTGTTTCAAATAATCGCGGCATTAAAACCGCTCTTAACGAAGTGGCGGCGGGTTTAGATAGCACGGCCAAGGAGGCAATGTATATAGGTGTAGACAGAGGGGGAGAGGGAAGATGGAGGATATTACTGCCAGCCTGGGATTATGGCGAGGGCGATGCTGTGTATTATTAGCTCTGTAACGCAGCCCTTAACCAAAATATTAGATCAGATTAGAGGCTGTCGTGAATTTAAGAATGTTTGCTTTGGCAGCGTGAGTTAGCGATCGGATAAGATTATGCAGATTAAGGATAATTATAGAGATATAATGCTGCAAGAATGCTGGCTCAGTTCAGATAGTTATCGAAATAACGATGATGCTGATGCAGTACAGTGGGAAATAAAGGGGTATTGAATGTATTAGGCATTAAGACCATACAAACAAATTTATCTTTTATTCACTTTTGCTCAATTTACATTGTTTAAAAAGTACTAACTTTGCGATGATTAATGTAATAAGCTTAAACGCGATTATATATGATTTTAAACTTAAAACGAACTTAAATGAGTAAACTCTGCTTACTAGTGATTAAATTTAAAATGACTCCAAGCAGGATTTAGAGTAGATTCGATTTTCTACACTTGCTATAAAAGTTATATAATACACAAGTATACAGACACCGTTAATAAATGAAAAATGTACTGTAAATAAAAAATTGAAAAGGGAGCAGATAATCATTATTATATATAGTCGTTAAGCATTAAGTTAGAATGGTAGTCACGTCCGTCTTTTCGTCATTCCGGCCTCAAAATCGCAGCTTTCGCATGATTTTTCGGCGCTTCTCGTGTAACAGAAACCGATTAACATTAGTGCACAATTTAAGAATTAACTTTGCTGGCTTCACGACGTGAAGATCATAAACCGTCTTCCGAGATAAAACAACTTGCGAAAGAAAATTTATTATAATAACGCACTTTTAATAACGCTTGGGCTTAGAATTCATTCAGATTGAAGAGATTCGGTACTGGTGCTCAAACTATTGTGTTAAAGGAATCATTATAATGCAATTGATGCTGAAAATGACAGAATTCACCATATGTAAAGAAAAACTACGTCTTGTGAAACAGAAATTCATGTAGTTCATTTGAAATAAAAGACAATTTTTTAATGTATCAATTGGTCATTAAAAAACATCATGATCGGCAAGGCTATAAAACATATTTATAAAAAATTAATTACTCAACAAAAACAGCACATTTATAAGAAGAAAATAATTTTTACTCTTCGTGTAATATAAAAAAATAGCTAACGACACAAGATCTTCCATTGTAATGTTAGACAAACAGAAAAACAGCTGAAACGAATGGGTGTATGAATCCACGTTCTTGAATTTCAGAACAAAAGCAAAACACTCGGATCCGTCGGAGAAACAATCGTCGGAACCGCGGAAAGTCTCACTTCTCGGAGGGATTAAAAATTCTCAGTCCGGAGTTGCAGGGGTGAGTGGCAAGAGTGCGCTCGAGCTGCCTGCGCTTCGAGCAAAACAAAAATACGACCAAAAGAAGAAGAAAAAAGCAAGCAACAAAAGCGCAGAGAAGTTGCCGAGAGGCAGTACGAGGTCCGAGTACAAGTGAACGAGGAAGAAGGAGATCGCGAGGAGTGGGGGCGGGGAAGGAAAGGCGGTGCAGCAGCCGGGGAAGGGGGCGTCCTCGACCACGGCGGCGGTCGCGCGCTGCTCTCGCACGAATCGCGCGATGCATATCGCGTAATTCGACGGAGCGAGGCTGTCTCGCCTGCCTACCCACCCCCCCCCCCCGCAGTGTGCCGCCTCAGGGGCGTTCGCGCGCTTCGAGGAGCAGCGGCGCGCGGTGTGTCCCGGTGCCCGTTTAACTAACGCGGCGCGAGCGCGCCGAGAGGGCTTCTCGCTCGTTACGCCGCATTAACATCGTGTTCTGCTTTTTATCTTGCTTGTTAATCATCCGTTCGTTCCAAGCACCCTCCCTCCTTTCTCACTCTCTCCCTCTCGTTGCCTCGCGTTCGCGCGCGAACGGGTCCCATTCGCGTGCATTCCCCGAACCTGCCCCCGGGCAGCCTGGCTCAGCATCGCGTCGGACGGCGCGAGGAGAGAGCCCGACTCGGCGACGCGCCCGTGAGATCTCGCGCTTGCGTGTCTCATCGTCGTTTTCGCCGAGGGAGAAAAGCACCACCGGCGTCTCCCGCGCCTCGTTTCTGGTCGGCGTGCTTTTAAGCGCTCTTCGCCTCGGAGCGCGACCTCTCGCGCACGCTCGCCGCGATTTCGCGACGGCGGAAGCCGATTCCGTTAAGTCGCCCGCTAAACCAATTAAAAGTTCGCGAATTGAGTCGTCGAGCGCTCCCGGCGGGGCGCTGCCCGCGCGCCGGCCGAGGCGCGCGTTCCATCTCCCGGCATCGTAACACGGGTCGCGCTTAAAACGCAGCGACCGCCGCGTCGCGCCGTGAGCGCGCGAGTAAAAACCCGCTCGGCTTCTCGTTCCGCGCGGGCGCGCGAAAAACCGAGCGAGAGCGGCAATTGTGCATAATGCGTTGTGTACCGCGGCTTTTTTCCAGGCGGCGACGCGCTTGGACGGTGCGACAACGATGTACCGGGACGCGCGCTATGCGTCGGTATACGTAATAAGAAACCGCGTGTTGTGCCAGTGGCAGCAGTAGCGGTCGCCGCGATATCGCCACTTAGTGCAAATAAATCTCTTTCTCTCCGAATGTTGTTTTTTTCTCTCTCGTTCTCTCGCACGCTTTATAAATAATTTATAAAGGGACATCGACGCGAGCCACACAAGATGCAGTTAGCGCAGTTCACTCCAGTCGCCCAAGTCCTCTTTTTGCTCTATTTCTCTCATTCACTCTCCTCCTCCTTTCTGCCTCCCTCCCTCCCTCTCTCTCTCTCTCTCTCTCTCTCTCTCTCTTTCTGTCTCTTCCACTCCCTCTTACTCTGCCGGGGAACGAAACCAACCGATCCCCTTCGCCGCAAGATCGTGTATAGAAGGGGGTTTTCGCGATCGTTAGTGAGCAGCCCATATAGCGGCAAGTGTCCGTGGAGAATTGTATATACGAGAGAAACAGAACACGATGCTTGTAATTTTTTGCACGATCGCGCTGCGCCACCACGCTGCAATGTCGTATTTTGTCCTTTTTGCGGCCGAGTCGCATATAACGCGGGCGGAAAAGCCGCCATCATTGGCGCAACGAGGTTTCTTAAGCAGGACTCTCTTTTTGTCGAAGCCGCGTTTGCGGCTCGAATTCGAAATTTTACAAAGTTTCAGATACGATACCAATTAGGGTTGAGGACAAATTTTTAACGGAAATCAAATGCTTACTAGGGACTCGTTTGTTTTATACAAAGTCTAAAAGAGTTCTATGAGAAAATTTATTAGGGCTATTTTTAAAATTATAACTATTACATAGACTATACATAATATAGTTGACATGAACACTGACAAACAATATCTCAAAAAATAAATAGTTCCTTTAAGAAAATATTAAACGCACTTAATATAAAGAAGATTGTTATCATAGAAACTTTTCAACATTTTTTCGCTTGATATAGTGTGAAGTTTATTCGACTCCGCTTATATTTCCAAATAACTTTATGAAAACAAGGATATTCCCTTTTCTATAGGCATACTATCCAAATATCGTACGCTCATCTCAATTAAATTATAATATTTTATTGTACTAAAAAATAAGAATTATGAATTTGTTGTAGCATGTAACAAATATTTTTAAACGCATCGAATTTCTTCTGACGATTCTTTAAAATATAAAAGATTTTTCAGAGTAAAATATAAAAAAACATTCTTTTCAAAATTAAAATCATTTTTTAGATACTTTATTTAAACATATTGGTGTTTAAATTATACAGCTGTTATTTTTTATTTGTGAATAATTACAGAAATTTATTGAATTGTACCCTTTAACTGGTGAAAATGAAATCAGCATGTTTATCATTTTCTGAAGCTTTAGGGTTGGATGGAAATAAAATCTTAATTTAATATTTAAGTAACAAAAATGAGATTTGTAATCTGCGAAAAATGAAAATTAACGATAAATTTAAAAATACTTACACCTCTCTATCTCTGTTTATAAAAAGAATCGAATTTTAATAGCCTGGACGTAACAAGGTTCTTGATTAAATGCTAAACTATCTTAAGACAAAAGCACTGGAAAAATATTCAGATTAAACTAAAGTAACAAATTCTTAGGGATACAATTTTAAAAAATCGCACCAACTAAACAGATCATAATAACATTGTTAAATTATCTTATAATACAAGATATATACTTTTGTTCAGTACTTATTAAAAGTTCAATTCTTATTAAACATTCTACAACAAAAAAATTACTAGCAATTACATCGCCGATTGCTGGTTAATTGAGTCGCACCTCCAAATAAATGTAGAATGCCTGAGAGGTACCAAATAACTTAAAAGCGCCCTTTATCTGGTTTCACCTCTATACTAGAAAAACCCGAAGTAATCATTGATAATTTTTCTGATCTCTCTTATTTAATATTAAATCTGGTACTTTACTTACCTTCTTCGATAAAAAAGAATTCATCGCAAGCTTTCTTCTTATCCTTTTAAAATTCGAGTTTTCTCTCTGGCACGTGCATCATCACAGTTATACCGTAGACCTACAAAGAATTTATGATGAGGTATGTACAGAATGTAATACATTGATTTATTTTCTTCTTGAACCTTACGCATATATTTATTGTTTTATATTTTTCCTTCGAGGCTCATCGATCTCTCGAGTGAACATCGTAAAATCGGAATAGCGAGTCATGCCTACCTATTGACTTTCAAGCTAACATGAAGATGGCCCTATAAACTTATTCATAAGACAACAACAAAAAGAATCTTCGCCAAATTCTTAATCAGTAATACAGCATTAAAATTTGATGGATAGACATCTACTGTCATGAGGTGTTACCAGCACCACGAACGTTGCTAGATATTATTATTTGTATAATTTGTTGTATATATATATATATATATATATATATATATATATATATATTTCAAATGTTCAATAATTTTATTTATTACAAACATTCTGTATTCATTATTATATTTCTTCGAGAAAAATCTTTAGGGTATTCAAATTCATAGAATGGTTGCATAGTTTTCAGGGGCTTGTTTCACTATTATCTATCTGCTAGATCTCAATTTTTTACTATGATATATATATATATATATATATATATATATATATATATATTCCGACATTTCTATATTGAAAATGCTCTTCTATAAGGGTCTGTCCGTGTTGCTTCTACTTCTTATCCAATCCATAAACTCGCTTTAAACAAATTTAAACAAATTTAAACAAGTTGGAAAAAAATTTTTAAAAGCACACAACCTTTTATTTTTTATATAGTTACAATAAAATTCGAAAACTGTATTAATTTTATTCTTAAGAATCTTTGTACATTATTAAATTCTATAAAATCTTGTAATACTTACATAAAATTTAAGTAGACATTACTTAAACTTTAATTTTTTTTTACTTAAACGTAGTATTATTTTATAGATATAATCATTTTATTAAAATTTTCTACTTTGTATTTTGTTCAATTGTATTATATTCAATTCATATTTTGTATATACTTTCTATAAAAAAATAATCTTAACTATATAGTAAGCCTCTGTTGTGGGAGATATTTTTTGAAGGCAATATTTGTCGGAATGAAGACTTTATACGTGAACATGATATATCTCTAATTCTGGGTTGATTGTTCGATTTATAAAAGCCAAAACTGGTATATTCATATTGCAAACAATTTAACAAAACTTTACAATTCTAGAATTTTTAAATTTATTGCTGTAATGAACATCTATTTTGAAATAATAATTACCATATTATATTTAGTATTTCATAGCAGATTTAATATCAGCATCCTTAAGTTATTTACCTATGTGTACCAAGTATTTTCATAAGAATATACTTCAGAGGTCGGTGACCAATAAATTTTGAAACAGCGGCAGTATTTTTGACCATTTTCTAACTTGTACTGATAAATTTCGATTTTACAACATCGTCGAATCATTAATCGAAAATTCTAAGAAAAATCAGATAAATGGTTTAATAACTAATTTTCTAAACTTTGATTAAAAAAAGGTGGCATAATGATGCCATTAAACTTGTTATAAACTTACTATCTTTGATAAAACCAGAATATTGCAAGATAGAAGTATGTTCATTTAATATAATATATTTAATTATATTCATACGTTAGAATAATGATTCGAGCACTGATAATAATTTTACGAATTTCACTTACTTTTGTGTATCCTTCGCTGCAAATGCATTCATTATAATAATATAGATAATATACTTTTTGCTTCCAGTGAATAAAACTACTTCTATATTTGAGACAGTTGCTTGGAAAAAAATATAATTTAAAATTATAGATTCAACAATAATTCATATTTTTTTAATATATTCAAAAGATAAAATCTTAGTTTTTCATTTTATGTGAACATAGTGAAAAATATAGTATTTAATACATTATTCTCTTTGAATCTAAAACATTTCGATCTAAGGACAACAAAATTTGAAAATGAAACCGGCACTGGTTTTATTTTTTGTTCTGTTTGGAAGTTATTTTTCTTCTATTACCGGTAAGATTTTTTGAAAATTAGTTGAGAAGTTTAATTTACGAATTGTTTGTATCGGGCGTTTTTGCGACCTTATATATATATATATATATATATATATATATATATATATATATATATATATATATAAGTTCTATATATAAGTGTGTACGTGCGCGCGCGCGCGTGTGTGTGTGTGTGTGTGTCACGCATATATAGAAAAGGGTTGAAATATTAGAAAAGATTGAATAATTAAAGAAGTAAATAGGTTCATAGGTCGTTAAATGAACTAATAAAAAGCAGATTAGACACACATTTGCGGTAGTTTCTACTACTTCTAGAGCCTTGTAATTTTATTTGAATATTCTTAATCCCATGAACAACAATAGCAGATAAAATTCAATAAACAAGTTCTACTTGTCTAGATTAGGTTAAAAATTTTCAGAAAATTCTAAAGATTGTATGTAAATCAAACCTATTTCCAATAAAAAATCTACTCATATGCTTCATTATCGACTTACCTTCTAACATCATGAAAAATATGAGATTGCACAGTTTATATATGTTATGCTATATTATAACATAGTTATGTGTAGCTATATAATATTAAAATACAGGTTGTTTATATTGAATTAAATTATATGTTATATAACATAAGTATAATGAATGTATTATTATAGAATTAATATATGAATCGTACTTAAATATATATGTTTTTGTTGCCTTGACTTACTCTAGTATAAAATTAAATTGTTTTTTACAAGTTTTATAAAAGCAGATTGTCGTAGTTTAATAACCAACTACTCAGCCGTTGTAAGCAAATATTGATAAGTGAAGTTTTTTGTTTCGGATTACTATTTAGAATTGATTTTGAATAAACTGATTAATGTGCATATCGTGTTTTGCACTTTATATAATTCCTGAACGAGCCCAAATCCTACTGTACAGAGTTCTCCACCTTATGTTTCCTTCTATTTCTACTTTTACCAAGTATGTTTTATACACCAAGTTAAGAAATAAAAAAGATATTTTCGACCATATTGTTATTTTTTAAATACGTATACAATAAAATGAAATTGTTGACCGAAAAATCAATTTAATTATATTCACTAGATATATTTGAATAAAAAAGGGATATTTTCGAAAAAGATTTTGATACAATAAATAGAATTGTATTATAAAATAAGGTAATAGTAAATAACACAAAAAATCTCGTAAATTTTCATTTCTACAGTTTAATATACAGTTTAATAAAAGTTTCTGAACTATAAAATAAAAGCATTAACATGAATTACTATGTTAAATATTATATCACTAGTTATATCCCATAGATTTTTGTCATAGGATTCCAATATTAATCATGCTAAAATGCTTTTCAATAATTATTCAAGATTTTCTATATAGTAAAATTAATATAAAAATTTTTCATTTCAAAAATTTTAAATTCATTTGAAATTTTCAAATTTGAAATTTATTATTAAAATTCTTTAAAATTCACCAAAGCCACTGCAACTACACAAATGTTAATATAAAAATAAATTAATAAATTCAAGTAAAGAAGCACTGATTGAAAACATTAATTTGAATCTAAATATATAACTTATATATATATATATATATATATATATATATATATATATATATATATATATATATACTTTGCTTTTTGATGACTTTAACATTAAGGCTGCCGGAAAGTATATAAATAAGCTCGAATTCTCAAATGAACTTTGTATAGTATAGTTGATACGTGATATAAGAACTAATTTGGCTATTTAATGAGCCGTTTGAAGATTTTATCTCCATATAATCGATACCATTCAAAATAGCGTAAAATGTATTTTACTTTGCTCATGATCTCTTTTATGATAAAACAAACAGGTAGTAGTCCAGTAGCCAAATGTAAAAATTATCTTTAAAACTCAAATGTTTTAAAAACTTTACTTTCTCTTCAGAAATAAATTCGGCAAAAGAAATTAGTTTCAATATTTTTACAAATACAGGTTGGCATGAAAAATTTCAATAGTTTTTCAAAAAATTTCGATTATATCGGTGTCTGACGAGGAAATCAAACTCAGTGTAGGGCGAGGAAATGAAAAGGAATTTTTTCTTTAGAATCAAAATTGACGAAATATTCCCGAAACTTGCATGTTTATATTTAGCAAGCAAAATAAAAACGTCAATGTTTTATTGGTTAAAACACTAAAACATAAAAGAAATATACATAAATTTTGTTGTAAAGCTGTAATTAGAAAGCTCGTGTTATGCTTAAAATAGCTTTCCGATCCGTAGTCCCTCCGTCTAATAACTTTTCTATTAACAAATGATAAAACAGTGCATTTTTAAATTTTCATTTAATTTAAGTTCTATTCAAAAACTTTTATATTTACATTGAATATTGAACATATATTTATAACAATTTTAAACCATATCTCGTTTTCGTGTTAATTAACAAATTAATTTAACAATTAAAAATAAATTCATATTTTTTTTAAATATCTTGACTTTGAGATCATAACAAATAGAATATCAATTCATAACATCCAAATTAATCCATAAAATCCAAAGATATAATATTAAATCGATATACCAACGTAAGAAAAAAGTGGTTTAAAAAGTTGAAAAGTAAACATATTTCAAGCGTTAACCATTTTATCTCGCCCATAAACATTATATTGCTTTTAAACTATTAAATATAAGTAAATTTCATTTTTTTCCTTTGCCAGAGGTAACCGCTTTTCGCGTATGGTAGCAGTTTATCAGTTCTTCAATTAAATTAGCTCTATGGGGTTCATATAGTAGGCAATTCTATAGTACATGATTGATGTCTTCGCTTTCAAAAGAACATTCGCAATTTGGATCATCTATATAATACCTATACCTGCTAGGGAACTTGCAAGGTTGTAGTGGTTGGCTCTGCATCTATTTATGATAACTGTAATTTTTTTCGGTAGATTTTTATTATAAAATCAAGGCTTGGAACAATTTGCAATGAATATTTGAAAGAATTCTTTACCTTTTTGTTGACTAAATACATGATTGCGTTCTTTTGATCGCAGTTTAGCAGATGTTTTAAAATTTGGTTGAATGTCGGCATAAAGTATTCACGTATAGGTTGCTATATCTTCATTCGCTGCATTTATAGCTAGAGTGTCTGATTTTCCATTTCCAGTAAGGCCTGTGTGTGAACAGAACCGGAAAAATGAATTTTTTTACTCTTGAGATAGTATTGACGATACTTAGCTTTGAGTGAGAAGATTAAAGGGTTAAATTTTACATTTAAATTAAGACTTTTAATATTGATGAGTGCATTTAATGAGTCTGTTATAATGGTGAAGTTGAAGTTGTATTTTGTGAGGGATATGTCTAATGCTTCACTTAAGGCCAAACATTTCCCAGTAAAAATCTTTGTTTCTCTGGGTAGACTTCTTTTAAATATGATAGTTAATTCCTCTCAAAAATATGAGCAACCTACTGATTTAGAATTCTCTGATTTACTTCCACCTGTATATATTTTAATTGCATATTTGCTCTCCATTGGGTTTTGAGATATCTTAATATTTTACCTAAATTTGTATTTGTGGCTATATATACCATGATATTTTTGTAATTATATTTATATAAATTAGGTGTCTGGTCGATTAAAAGTTTGTTTGTTGTAGCATCTATTACTTCTTCAATAATTTTTTGCAGTCATCTCTTTCTTTTATATTTTTCCCCTTGTTTTTTTATAGAATTGATGAATGATTATGCACTAGATTGGTAGTAGAAAAACTGTAATTAGATTATTAGTAAAAAAATTGGTATTAAAAAAAAGTATAAACAGCTAGCCTACTACTTTAGAGCGATCTTCGATGTTAGGTAACTTAGATTCCTCCAGCATTATGTTAGTCAGTGTGCTCATTCTATAACCAAAAGCAATACGTATTGATGATAGTTGTATTTTTCTAGTTTTGGGAGTAAATTATTACGCATGGGAAAATTGATTAATGAACCGTAGTCTATGTATGGTCTTACGTAGCTATTATATAACAAAAGTAATGTATCTGGATCTAAGCCTCACAAAGCTCCGCGCAGGAATGTTATTATATTTATTGCTCTGGCGCACTTTTAGACTTGTAGACATAATTAATGTATCTATCGAATGTTAATTGTGAAGCGAAGCGATTCCGAAAAATTTCATTGATTCGGAAGATGTTATAGTTACATCGTTGATTTTAACCTTATGTTATTTTGTTTTTACTAAAGTGGACCAAAACTGTTTATTAGCGCAAAGGTCTAGTCCTAATGATTTTTCATTATCTTCTATTATTAAAATTAGGACTACGATGGCTCGATCGCTAGAGCGAAGGACTAGCAACTTGGTGATCCGAGCTCAAATCCCGGTCTCGACTGATTGATACAAACACCGCTTTAATAATTTACATGTGCTTTGTTTACAAACACATCGTATTTGGAAGCATGAATAGAGCGATGTTAAAAAGCAAAACAGAAAAAAATTAGTAAAATTGATTTCTCTAATATCTTTATTGTATTTTTGTATTGCAACAGTTTCATTTTCGTATTCTGTAGTGAGAAAAGTACTATATCGTTTTTGTAATATATCTGTTACGTTCTGCAAGTTTGTCTTTATTGAGTATATTTTGAACGATTGTTTGTGGTAGGTTTGTTTATCATAGCTTATATTTACAACAAATGGGTAGTGTTCCGATCCGGACTTTTCATTTTGAACTATTTCGTATAATTTGTATGCAAATAAGTTGAGAGAAGGAGGTATATTGTTTACGCTTATTCCGCTTAATTCTAGAACATCATTTTTATATTTATATTTCTTATTTTTTTCTATAGAATTTGTTTTTAATTAGAAACAATATACCTGCACCTCATGCATTTTCCGATCTTTTCAGAATACGTTAAATCCTATGATATTGAATTGGATATCGGGCTTTGACCACGACTCTTAAATTAGAATAATAATTATTAAATTCAAATTTTAACAGCTTTATTTACTAATGCTTTAATTAAATTAATAACAACTATACAATAATTATATTATAAATAAATATAAATATATATATATATGTATACTTTTATAGTTGAAGGATTAACAGCAGAGAAAATCCGTGGTGGACGCATAGTAAACGTTGGTCGACAGACATATGTAGTAGCGGTATTATACAGACCAGATAATTTCATAGTTGATAAAACAAAGTATGTTTATCCCTGTGTAGGTACCATAATTGATGATTTCCATATACTTACAGTAGCTCACTGCTTTTATAATAAATATGAAAGCTCATTTATAAATAAACTGTTCTATGTTGCTATGGCATTATATGACATAAACCTTCCAACGTACTCTACTCGATATATCGAAATAGATTATATTGTTGTTCCTAGTTATTATGATTTTTCTGATCTAGATATATACTCTACAAGAGGAGATTTGGCTGTAGTAAAGGTAAATTTTCAAAATTCTTTTTATTTGAGAAAATGTCAATTATTAATAATTATAATATTTCTGAAAAGAAACAATTTCATTTATTAAGGTTCAATATATTTTTATTAATATATGCTGTCACAAAAGTAGTGGAAATTATTAAATAAAGCAGACATTTTATATTAAAGGTTAAAATTTATTGTATGGCCGTTAACGTATCTCCATTGGAAGATTTTCATATATCGGTGTACTTTATCCAATTATGAAAAGAGTTTCATAGGTTGTATCATATACATATTATAGTTTTCAGTTTCTTCCAGAAATTTGGTTTTATAACCTAAAGACACATACATGAATTTACTGAACAGTAATTTTAATTTAGAGAAAAAAGAAGTTATACTAATGGTGGTTGTTCAACAGTAGTGATTCTTTTTTTAGACTTTAACATGTTAACAATTGTGATTCGATAGAATGGTGTAGAATTATGGAGTAAAATCCATAATTTCTAATAATTTTTTTATAGCTCATATCGTCTTTGTTTTTTTATAAGAATGCTAAAAATGCTTCTTACGCATATAAGACATAGATGTAATTGTCTAGTTTATTTAGATTCGGAAACGACAGGTTGTATTTCCTCTTCTTTGACCTCTGGTTAAATAAAAAACCATTCTAGCACCAAATCCCCCCCCGCGCATCATCACATAAGATATTAATTTGTGGGTAATATATTACGCCTTTAAACGCTAGCAATGTCTCAGATGATATTAGTAGACGTCTACTTTAGTCCTCTAAAGTCAGTATTTCCTCCGTAAGGCTTGAAACTGCTCTTGTTTTCTTAGAACCTGTGATAGTGTGGATTAGGGAAAGCTTCACCTTTTTGTCTATTCGAAGGTATTTCAGGCAATCTATGCTATTATCTAAATACCTGCAATGATAACTGTGGTTAGGAAGCAGCACTATAAGATGACATTTAACGAATGTGTGTTGCCAATGGGTCTGCTCAAAACAATTTGGAATTATACAGTCCCATTTTTGTTATCACTAAGTTAAGATCCTGTTTTACGATTTCTTGTGACTACATCTTTCATGTTCTGTTGTATTGAAATGATGTTTATCTATGTTATTTTTTATATCTCTATCTACAGTCAATATATTTACGGGAGGTATTCGATTGAATAATAAGAGCGTATTATTTGATTCGCAGTAATATGTAGAAATGAATTTAAGCGTGTCTGTACAGATAGCACATAAGTATTACAACTAATAGCATTACAACTATTGGCTAATATGGCATCAGTCGTACATAAAAATCATCATCACCAATATAAGAGGAACGCATCAGATTACTTAGGCCCTCCTATATTGGCCAGTAAGTACTTTAGCTGCACTTACTGCTTATAGGCCGACGTTCAAAAGGTGATTTTTGAACGTTAAACAAACTTCTAGCGTAATACCAAGATATATTACTTTTCTTATCGATCATATCTTATCGCCTTCTACTTTGAAGGCAACATATCCCCTTTTTATTGAAAAGATAAGCACCGATTCAGTTATTTCTGTTGGTAATTTACGATTTCTCTTTCATTGAGAGTAGGTTACTAATTCTAGCGAATCGTCTTTGAAGTATTCAATCTCGTCAAGACCCTTACCTACAACATTTAGTGTAATACCAATTGTATTGATAATGTCGATACATTTGGCTGAGTTAAATGCATTAAAAACACATATACGCTCGGTGCATATACAATACCTACGAACTTCCTTTTAAGGAACCCAAACAGGTTTTCAGCTAAACAATTCGTGCTATCGATGGCAGCTCTCAAATTGACACATCTTATCAACTTGGGTATTTTCTCGATTATGTCAAATACACAAAAAGGATGTTATGGCGATCGATAATATGATGTTTTATTTCTTTTAATAAGAATAATCAATTCCTTTCTTAATGCAAGAGCGAACAATTCCGTAAATATATAAGGAGAACTCAATGCAGTCTTACAAGTAGTTATATTTACTCCATGTATATGTAACCTCTAATCGCATTATTCGCTGTCGTTATATGAAAACCAGTACAAGCAGTGATTTCTAGTAGTTCTTTAGTTCGCTCCTTAAACTTCCATAATTACTAGGTTAATTTTCTTTTCATTTTTCTAACCTTATCCATTCTTGACTGATTGATATTGAGATAAATAGTTAGTATTAACTCATTTTCCATTTTCTATTCACGGTTTTTTTGTAATATTGACCTGTTCAGGCATGTCCTTTCGAGTTAGTCATTAATCATTCTTTCATTTTGCAAAGGTGACATTAAAAAAAGACGCAGATAAAATGATGACATTAAAAAAAACGCAGGTAAAATTATGGAACAATGAGATTGATTTCAATTTTGAATGATATGCTAAACCAACAGACTATCTCTAAAAAAATTTGTACGAGCTGTGCGAAAAGCTTATCTAACTTCTCTTAGTCTTTCTGTTTCTCTCTCTCTCTCTCTCTTTCTCTCTCTCTCTCTCTCTCCCTTTAGCAATAGCCTTTGGTACACCATTCTTCATTAACGCGTTCAATAACAACCAAATCAAAATTATAAATGTTAATAATACAATTATCCGATTTTAGGATTAAATGTTGCGCGTTTGCGTAGAGTCAACTGACGTGAAAAAAGCATTTAAAACAAAATTAAAAACATTTAAACAAACTTAACATATCAAACAAATTCCATTCTGTACTCTTTCGACATTATTTCTTTAGAAAGTCTATCACATTCTACCTTAGAAAACATCTGAATCAATTTTTGGTATTCCCTTTAATAGGTTACTGTTCTCTTACTCTCACTGACATCACAGTTGAGCTAGATCAAAATTTGCAAAGGTTACTAAACCGGGGGGGGGGGAGTTTGTTACATTTATGACTTCACAAAGAGTGGCTATATTACTAGTTACAAAATAATCTATACTGGCTTAGAATACCTACTTGTAGGAAATTCCTTGCGGCGTGTCTCATTTATGCATTGTTCAAAAAGAAACGTCCTAAATACATGCTAAATTACCTTTCTACATTTGTACGCGGCCAATGTTCAAGGGGGAACCCAGCTCCCTTAGCCATCCTTTACAATTCCGAAATTTTCCCATACTTTCTTCCTTTAAACTGGCTCTCTTTAAACATCTTTCTGATGCCTAAATCTAGACGTAGTACTATTCCCATTTGTATCTCTAATCATATAGTCATACTGTTCCGTCTTTTTACACTGGTGCTACTTGAAATAAGACAACCTCCAGTTTGTACTTCTTACCACTTAATTCTTCTTCATCTCCGTAGCTGAATTACCTCCACTATTTTACCAATTTCTTCTACTTAGTTATAAGCATTTTTGTATTATTCTCTCATTGTTAAAGCTAACTAAGTTAAGTTAATAGTTAAGTTAATATTCGAAGTGCTTATTGCAATAATCATAATATACTATACAACTTTCTGTCTATAGAAAAATGCCAAACTATCTCTCTCTCTCTCTCACTCTCTTTCTTTCCTGTAGCTCTCATTTATTTTATTTGAACTGTAAAATATTTTTATTTTCTCGACTAATATAGTCTGGCCTGAGAAAAAGGCTATTCTTATATTATGTCTATCTTGCAATGCTTTATTGAAATAGTCTGTATTGCAAATTATTTGTTGATGTCTGCCTCTCGATTGTTTTTTCCGATATAGTCTGATGTACAATATCAGGTGTAGATACAATGTAAGTATCATTGTAGCTTTGTTAGTAACAAAGCTACAATAATTTGTTTTCATTATTTTACTCTACATGTATTTCAATATTTGTTAACCAATTTAATTTATGAATTCTTCATAAATGTTTTTTGACAAGTAACAAGTTTTACCTCGATTCTTTTGGACCTGCACGTAGATATATTATTGTGAAAGGATCGAAGAAATCAGCTCTAAGATTCCAAAATTATTATTATTCCACGTTATAATCATAAAGAAAATATAGCTAGAAATAGTAAGCGTGGATCTAGAATCTGTAAGTAAATGAGTCCCTAGAATTTTTTATTTGAGGCCTAACCGTTTCGTTTAAGCTTTTTTATAATACATTTTTTAAAAGTATGGGGCTGTCTAGCATCGAAACCTAGGTGCTTCAGCACCACTAAGATAACAGTAATATATTCTGTTAATCAACCTTTGGCAATAAGCTCTTAAAGTCAAAGTGCTTAAAAAACTGGTAATGAAAGACGGCACTAACAAAGTGAATACAATGTTGTTATCTATTCAAGATAGTCCGTGTTTAATTAATAATTTCTAATATTTTTCCAGAGAACCGTATAAATGTTATAACTATTAGATAGAAGTGCATACATTTAGTATAAATCTGTTTCATTTTGCAGTTGAAAGAAAAATTTGGATTGGATCCAAATCACCGAGTTATAGACGCTCTAAAAGTAGCTCCAGGTACAATTAGAAACTATGATGTTGAATTTAAAGTAGCTGGTTATGGATGGAATACGGTAGAAATTCTTCCAAATAATACAGATGGAGATTCAGTAGATTTCGTAACAGGGAGTAGCGATGGTAAATTAAGAACTATTAGAGCCAAAATGCTAACATATAGTGCTTGCAGAGACGCAATGGGAGACAATCTTGCATTAGGTAATATGTGTGGCAGAGCAATACGAGAAGATGATAATGAGCCCGCAGGAATATGTCAGGTAAATAAAATTACAATTATTCTATAATTCAAAGTTCAATCAGCAAAATTCTAAAGTCAAATATAAAAACCATATTCATGTAGAAGAAAAAAGATTGAAATCCATTATTTTTCGATGCAAGAATATTTTAATAAGATTATAAAGGTAATTAAAGTAAAGGTAATTACAGTAAATTCTCAAGCAGAATTGATTCTTTTTATACGAATTATGAACTTGTGTACAGCGTTAATAGTTAGCGTATATTTTCTTAGGAAATACAAAATAGTTTTTTTAATACTTACAGTCAGTTGAATATGAGCGTTGTTGACTTTACTGACAGTTAATGAATGATTTCGCACTAATTCCTTTGCGAGCCGATAGAGGAAATCTTTGTTCTTGATGCATTATCAAGATAGATTTAATTATCGTTGATATTTTGAAAGAGAATCATGTTAAACACCAGGAGTGCTAAGTACCCGTCGCGCTACGAGGCTATGTTTCTTTGCATCCACCCGAAAGGTCCCAAAATCTCGCAATTAGCGGCGGCTAAATATCTGAGAAGTCGAAGGCATTTACACATAATTGGGTATATCGATATAAAGTGGCTAAAAATGTCAATGTTTTACCAGAACGTGACTCGATAGGGAAAAAAAGAGGAAGAAAGAACAGTGAATTTGTTTACGCGGAATCCTGCTTTAACACTGCGGTAAGAACAAGCCACATTAACCGCAAGAAGTTTAGATATATCCTACGAAACTTTCCTATTCCACCTTCGTACTCATGGCCTGAAATGGCGCAACACAATGAAAAAGCCTCAGTTGACTGATAAACATGTGACAAAGCGACTCGATTGGCCTCATGGAAATATTGATAGAGATTTTGAAAATGTCATTTTTACTGATGAATGTACTATATGGGCACGTTGTATCTACCAATAAGCTTGTCCAGTGGACTTTAAAATACGCAATAAAGGTGCATCTTTGAGGCTGCTTCTCAAAGCAGGGATTCGGCATTTTGCTCCTCTTTATTGACAACCTAAATGCCGAGAAAACGATTAAAATCTATAAAGAGGCTTTAGTGCCATCTGTCAACGATGATTCATCATAAAAATTAAGATTGGATTCTGCAGGAGGACAATGATGTAAGACCGAGTGTAAGACTCACTCTGGCATCGTTATATTGGATTGGCCGTCGCAGTCGCTCTATGTAAATTGAAAATATGTGGGCATACATTTTATGTATGCAAAGAGCATGTATAAAATAAAATCATTTACAATATAATATTTGATACTTAAATAAATAATTTGCAAAAAATACAATTACACAATACACAATTACTGAATTCATATATAAAACACAATTTAATAAAATTAATTTTTCTAGGGTGACAGCGGTGCTCCATTTGTCCATTCTAGAAACTATCGTCTTTATGGAGTAGCAGTTAATGGTTTTATGAAATGTGACGAAAATGAGATGCCAGGGATTTATATACATTTATTACATTATATTCAGTTCATTCAAAATGTGTTAGATGGTGTTACAACAGATGAAATGCGTATTTTTCAATTGCAAAAAACTGGAACAGATCAATATACATTTAATACAATTCCAGAATTACTTGTGTCATAATAACATTTATTATCTACAATTTATTATATTAAAATATAATTTAAAGTATAATATATTATTTAAGAAGTCTAATATATTTTTTGAATCACGTTTTTATGGTTACTTCTACAATCATTGCGGAAAAATTACAGTGAATAAATAGAAGCAAGAAAAAAACAAAAAAAAGAAACAATATTATTAATATTAGAAATATGCTCAATTTATAAATATAGGAATTCAGTTTATCTTACAAATGCAGTTAAAAAATAAAATATGTTTTATTTTATGGGGAACGGAGTATTCCACAAATGTGAATTTTTCAACATCAGTTAGGTAGAACGCATTAATGGAAGATAAAGAAAATGTGCTTAGTATATAAAGAACATATAATAACATTAAAGTCGTTATATATCATAGCAATATTAAAATTTACAGTAATAACTTTTGGAGATGCTACTATCAGGTACTTAAATAATTATAGATAAAAATACGTTAATGATATTAATTTCAGCAATGAGATAATTTGGAGTATTAGTATATTCTTACTCCCAATGACTTAAAGATTGACAACAACACTATTCAATCAATAAAAGTTATACCACCGCCATGTTTTTTCAATGTGTCATTGTCATGCTAAATATATTTAATTAATATCATAATATTTTTTAAATGAATAGTTAGTGCGCAATGTTTTAATATTAACATGTAACCATTTTTGTAGAAGCAACTAAAAATTTAATAGAACCTACCTGAATCAGAATGTAGTCTTTCTGTTAGGTTAACTCGAACCTTCAGTACTTAAAATTATGAATAGTAATATATATATATATATATATATATATATATATATATATATATATATATATTGTATCATGTATAGGATAGTTCGACCTATACATGTTAATATTTTCAACAAATAGGAAAAAAGGGAGGAAAAAAGGGAAAAAGAGAGAGAGAAGGAGAATAAAATTTAATTTAGTATAGAAAATATATAGCAAAAGATACCTTGTTAATATTGACGTCGATAAAAGTTTTTTTCTTTAGAATTATATCGTGGCGATTATAGTGAAGTCAATTAATTCATTGGATTAATCCGAAAATATAGAAGTTTGTGGTGATTGAATTTATTCGATTACTATAATAATAGAACTATTGTAATAAAAAATTCTTGCCGAGTGAAAGGCACAATCAACCGGCCGGTGATTCAAATATCGAGCACACATAAATTACTTCGTTGGGTTGTATTCTTTTCTGCGTCGATTTATAAAGGTTAGTGTATTTTCTTCTATTTATTACATATTCAAATTTGAGTAGAGTATTATATATCTCTACTCGTTTCTTCAATACTTTTTATTAACGATATTAGACTTATAAGTTAGCTGTAGAATTGTGAGAGAGAAAGAGAAACATAGCCATAGAGTAGGTACAGTAAGAGTAACAAGCGCGCACTCAGTTTTCATTAGTGGTACACCTTGTTCTTCGTAAGGTGGCGCTCTTGTTGCTCTGTCTCTCCACTATACTTACAGATTTATCGCTCTCACACCCTGTGTTAATGGATTCGAGCGGTAGTCGATCGCGGGTGCGTATTAGGTAGGGTTCGGATAAAAATTATTATAATTTTATTAATTAAATAAAAATTTCAGTTATTTTATTGGATAATGAAACAACTCTACTTTTGATTTTTCTTTGTTAATAGTACAAAATCTTAGAAACATTTTCCTCCCTGTACCTGATCATTAATCCGTCTTTCCCTGGATTACCGATAATTTATCATAATATATTATAATTTATATAATTTCCAGGGTAAACAAAGGTAAGTCTGAGGAAGAAATATCCGCAAAGAACCTACTGTCCAAAAAGATTGTTTTAAACAATTTGATTGTTTTTAACAATTTAATCCGAGTTCCGTTAATTTTATATTTAATTTTAAATGTATTCTTGACAATCAACAAATTGCAGAGAAAGTAAGCTAAGAGGAGCATCAAAATGTCTGTTTAAATGTTGAAAGCGTATCTCAACACCAACTTCACATCAGACATCATAGAAGCCGTGAGAGTATGTAAAATAGGCGGTTAGAAATGGGGATTAAGTTATCTGCTGTTTGATGACTTACTCAAGTAGCGAAAATGACGCTTATTTGTTTATGCAGATAAAAAAACTGTTTTTGTTTCGGAATGATTGTCATTATTAAATATTTAGAAAGTTCGACAGAAATCTTAAATGTATCTAGAGCAATTAATTCATTCGTTATTATTTTGAGTATATCTTTTGCTGTGAGTAGTATAAATTGTACATTGTCTTGTGATAGGTTTTTGAAGCTATCATAATTATGTGAACGTATAAGCTGGTTCAAAAATGTGACCTTCCACACCAAAATAATGAGTTTTAATAAGAGATAATAGATGACATTAGTAAACATTTATTAAAATTTTCCAGTTCGCAAAGTGGTAAGGATATAGCATTTTGTAATTGTCGTTTACAACTGATTGACGAATGGAACATCAATCAGCTATCTATCAGCTATTTATCAGCTATTAACTACAACAAAAAAAAGAACTGAGTACGAGAAAAGGAAATAAGTGAATATAGGAAGTTAACGAGAATACGAAGAGAAAACTTACGAACACCAAGGATAGTGTTACGTCACCATTAAATTCAAAGAAAAAGATAAAGGAAATATCGAGGCAGATCGAAAGCCGATCCAGGCCGGTGCTGTGACCTTCGATGTCGCGGCTATGCGCGGCGAGGAACGGTATTCGAAACTATACGGAAAATAAAAATTTTCCATAAAATACTGCAGGGCATCGCCGCGCCGAGTTGCGTCACACTGCTTTTTCAGGTGCAGTATCTGGCAGGGCTACTGATATTTCACTTGTACGATGCATCCTTATCTTCCCCACATGGTTTTAGACTGAGTCAATAGATTAGAGAGGTTCCAACGAACTTTCTCTCATCTTTTGACTCGAAATAAGAACTTACAAATAATATGAAATTCAAAAATCAAAAAGATTCAAATTAAAATATGCTTTACAAATGAACAATATGTACCAAATGAATAAATAAACAGTTAACAAAAATACGATTAGCAAATAGACGTATATTAAAATTAAAAATATATATTACATAACAATTAGATTTATATATATATCTATATGTATATATATGTATATATATGTATATATATATGTATATATATATATATATATATATATATATATATATATATATGTATTGTAATAAATCTAAATATTATATATGTATTTCTACATCGACATATATGCGGTAAAATGGGTGTATTTATGTTGAATTTATATATATTTTGTAGGATATATATATATATATTATAAAAGTAAATAAAGGATATTATAAATAAGAATATCGTATGCGTAATGATATATACAAATCTTAAAATATTAAATATATTACTATATAGATAAATTACTATGTTATATATATATATATATATATATATATATATATATATATAGAATAAATGAATATGTATATAATAAATGAAATAATATACAAATATACGTATATACGGATCTTAAAATACATAGATATATTACTATATAAATACATTACTATGTTAAATAAATATATATATTATATATAATAAATAAAAGAAAATACAAATATACGTATATACAAATCTTAGAATATATAAATGTGTTATTATATAGATATACTACTATGTGAAAATATATATATGTGCATATATATGTATATACATATATATAATAAATAATATACAAATATGCGTATATTCAAATCTTATAATACAAAGATATATTACTATATAAATATGTTACTATATAAAATATATATATATGTATACATATATATAATAAATAAACATATAAAATAAATATGTACCATTAATAATCAACAACTAAACAAATGTACAAAACAGAGTAATTGTGTTGAAAAAGGGCTTATACAAATATAAGAAACATTATAGTATTACAAACTAAAAATGTAAGTTTTGATACACCTAATGCCATCTTTGAGAGAAAGAGAGAGATATCATTCTTATGAAACATAAGCCCCCGAATTTCCCGGGCCATTCACAGGAGTGGAAACTCCGAACAGTAGGGGATATCCGCGCTTCTCCTATAAAAAGAGCAGGTTTTCATGCTCAGCGTGCTATTACTCCTATTACTCCCAAGTCTACGTTTACTTCTACTACATCGTCTATTACTCCTAAGTCTACATCTATGTCTACCTCTACTTGATTATCACACCTACGTTATCACTCCTCACTCCACGTACCACACTCTTCACTCCATTCCTCTCCTTCAAACTCTACATACGACATCACCACCAACAACGAGAACAGCAAAGCAGCAGCCAAAAAAGGAAGCAACGAACACACACACACACATTCTCTCTCTCTCTCTCTCTCTCTAGTGGATTAGAGTATTTGCATTGATAGAGAAATAAAAGTAAGTAAACGAAAAGTATAACAGTCGATTTTTAAATTCATTTCTTCAGTCTAACATTCGTAAACCTGCCGGGGAAGTGATTGGGTACCCCTTGCGAAAGGCTGGGACTATACAAGCCCCAATTACTCTCCTTTACATCTGTCCAAACTTTAATGGCAGTAGGGAAAAGTTAGATTGGTATGCTAAGGCGGATAAGGGCGTCTTCTTGTAAGAGAAGGAGCCCATATCCACGAGAAGTTTCTTGGCCTCCATCTACTAATCAATAAAGACTAGGTTTTCATCTTTTTCCGATATATATTCTTATTATATATCAATTAAACATCAGGGCACAAGGATCCAGAGCTAGTGGAGGCAACTCCAGGCTCAAAAGCCAAACATGGTGAGGCATACGTGCATATATGCATATATATATATATATATATATATATATATATATATATATATGCATATAATACGTACATATAAATATGTTTGATTAGCAGTCTGAGTGAAAAACGGACATGCTTAGCTCGATGCGATAATGTTGTGATACGGAGACTCTCACAATGAGTTTAATTAAATATAAGCGCCGTTGTTTCTTTATATAAGATGATATATTATATATATATATATATATATATATATATATATATATATATATATTGTAACCGTCGTTTCCGACGGTCGAGTATCGCAAACAGTTCAATAACGCGTGACGCGAGAGAGACTGTATGAGAGACACTGTGCGTACGATGAACGACCGAGCCCACCGCCATCTTGGTGATGCTCACCGCACGACGCGACTGCGTCAGATCGACCACACAGTCGATCCTCAACACCTCTGCACGGTCTATTCCGTGCCTTCCGGACTGCAGCCGCCCAGAGCCGAGAGTCCCGCGGATCGACAGCGTATATTACATCTCGCGCCCTCCCGTCTCTCACCGCGTCATCGGTGACGTACGTCCCGCATATATATATATATAATGCATCGTATCCCGCGTTAAGATCCGCTCGGGATTGAGTCAGACTGATTAACGTGTAAATAACTTACAGTAGTAGCAGCGCGCGTATTCTGTAAATAGTAGGGTTAATAAATGTGTATATGCTTAATATACATTTTCTGCTTTTCATTGCCCTTTTCCCCCGTACAGAAGTGTAGCTGAGCAACAAGAAAGGTAAGAGTAACTGGGTGCTATTGCACCGCTTACAATATATATATATATGCATATTGCATGCGCTTCTATGGGGAAAACTGTACATTCGAGTTCGAGCGGGAGAAAAAGATGTCCAAGTGTCTCGAGACGATTGCTATAGAGTTTTGTGTTGGGCCTGTAGAATACGATGTTTGGGTATCCAGAGACGACTTATACTGAGAGTTTGAGTGTATGAATAATAGAATACGAATCTCTACATAAAAGTCATCACGTCATACTTGGTCATCGTATTCTATCGTCCGAAAATCCCCGTAGAAGTCGGGGATATCTGGTGATTGTTTCCCACCAACTAAACATGATGCTCTTCGTAGATACTGTTCCAAAACATCTGGACATCGTATTCTAACGTTCCAACACGAATCTCCTCATAGAAGTCGTTCTGTGATACCTGTACATCATGTTCTACCGTCCGAATATAAAATTCCCAGTAAAAATCGTCTTGAGACATCCGGATATTTAACCGCCCGTACACGCTAATACAATATTTCTCCGCGTAGAAGCTGTATTTAATATATATATATATATATATATATATATATATATATATATATATATTGTGACGAGCGTCACAAGGCACCGCGCCGACTTGACCGGAAAACGACTTGTCCCTTCCCCCCCCCCCTTTTTCGTCCCGCACACGAACCAAGAGGCAAATTATTTCGAAATTTCAATGGATTCAAGTTGAAAATAAATGAGAAGGAAAATAATAACAACGAGATGACGAAGATAACGATAATGAATTGTAACCATTATATTTGTTTGTTAGCGAAAAAAAAAACATTCACGAGAGATGCTTCTTATTGTTAATAATATCGGTTATTATGATTTTTTTTTTCTGTATGGAAAGACCTCCAAAGACAAAATATGTAACCTCAAAAATAAGATGTGCACACATAAACAAGTCGTGGATTTTAAACAGGCATGACAAAGAAAAAAAAGACTTTCCAGCTATGAATAATTTTTTTTATACCTATCTTGTCGGTCTCTGCATCTTTGTCTTTTCCGTATGCTCCAAAATTTTGGAGCACTCTTACGTTTCATAATAAATTTAAGAATTCTTTCTTTTTATTGTGCATCTGAACTTGGAAAAAAATTATATTATTATTATCATTATTAGTTATGCTATTACTTTTATTATTATTTTACTGCTTCTTTCATAGCATCAAAGGAGAAAAAAAAGGATTTTTTTTGTAGGCATTTTACAATATTGATATAATGATAAACAATAGGAGGTAATTAAAGATAGTAGAATAAGATAGATGATCAGGGATAATGATAAATAACAGAAGATAATTAAAGATAATAGAATATAAGATAGATGATAAGAGATAATAATAAATAATAGAAGATAATTAAGGTGATGGAATATAAGATAGATGATAAGAGATAATGAGAAATAAAATAATAGAAGATAATTAAAGATAATAGAATATATATATATATATATATATATATATATATATATATGTATGTATGTGTATGTATGTATAGAGCGAATATATATATAATAAATAGTATATACAAATATACGTATATACTGACCTTAAGATACATAGATAATACTATATAGGTGTATATATATATATACATATTTATCATAAATAAAGCAATATACAGAAATATGTATATTCAAATTTTAAAATAAATAATTATATTACTGCATAAAAATATTACTATATAGATATATACTACTAACACAGATATATATATTATAAAAATACACACATATATATATATATATATATATATATATATATATAAAATAAATGAAGCAATAAAAATAAATATATACCATGAATAAAACATTCAATAACAAATGTACGATCAAGAAAATAGTATTAAACAATTGTACAAACCAGAATATCTTCTTGAAAAAGAGTTTATACAAATAAGAGAAATATTGTAAAATTATTAACTAAAAATGTACGTTTTAATACAACTAATGCCATCTGTGAGAGAAAGAGAGAGATGCCATGCTTATCAGTCCCAGCACTGGCATCGGGAAACACAAGCCCCCGAATTTTCCGGGCCAATCATAGGAGAGGAAACTCGGAGCAATAGAGATGTCCGCGCTTCCCCTATAAAAGAGCAGGTTTTCATGCTCAGTAATCATTCTGTTCTATTCAATTCACCTTCTACTCCTAAGTCGTTTTCTACCTCCCTACACCACGCACCACACTCTTCACTCCAGTCCAATTCCAATACAAAAACCCAACACCACCAACAACAACAGCAAAGCAGCAGCCAAGGAAGGAAGCAGCCAACACTCTCTCTCTCTTTCTCTCCAGTGGATTAGACTACCTGCGTCAATTGAAAAATAAAAGTGAGTAAGAAAATTATAACATTCGATTATTTTAAAATTCATTTCTTTTCCTTCACTCATTTATGCATTTATATTTTTATATTTATATTTTTATATGTATATTTCTATCATTTATAATCCTACCGGGGAAGTGATTGGGTCCCCCTTGCAAAAGGCTGGGACTATACAAGCCCCAATTCCTCTCCCTTACATTTGTCTAGATTTTCACAGTAGTAGGGAAAAGTTAGATTGGTAGGCCGAGGTGGATAAGGGCGTTTTCTTGTAAGAGAAGGAGTCCATATCCTCGAGAAGTTCCTAGGCCTCCATCGTTTAGCTGATATATATTCTTATTATATATCAATTAAACGTCAGGATACAATGATCCAGAGCTCGTGGAGGCAACTCCAGGCTCAAAAGGCCAAGTATAGTGAGGCATACTTGTCTATATACATACGTATATATATATATATATATATATATAATATATATAGATAAATAAATAAATAAAATTAAACCAATATGTACACCAAAACTATACGATAAATATATACGTGTATATATTATTGTATGACAACGTATGTTGTATGTTGTACACATATATAATTCACGTACATGATGTATCATATGCCAGAGTATATATCTGTCCATAATTGCATAATATAACATTAATAAATAAAATAAAAAAAAAGGGAAGAACACGTAATAACATTCTATATTTCTTCCAAATCAAGTGGAAAACTCAGGCTAGGAAGCGAAGACAGATTAAGAAAAAGTAGGAAAATCGACTAAAAGCTCTTAAGAGGGAAACACTCCTAGGAGAGTGTACTGCAAACCTAGAAGGAGCTTTTAGTAAGGCATGCGAATTACTCACCATTGAAGAGCGACAGCAGCTATTCATCAGGACGCTCTGTGTCCACTGTATCGGTGGAAAAATCAAACAAAAATGTCCAGCATGTTGGAGGAAAAATTATAAAATCCCAAAAATTTTAACCAAGGAGCTCGACACCAATCAACTGAGAATACTATATGACATCCAAGGCACTCTAGGCGATGTGGAGGTGCAGCAACACTATTCTGCACTGTCAATTGATGAAATAATCCAAATTTAGGCAAATAGTTCCTGCACTAAATGTTACGATGAACGCAGTTTACCTACTGAAGATTGCCTTGACTGCATAAGCAAGCAATATATCTGGCCAAAAGAAGTCCTTCGCTTCAGGAGACAGCAAGCCTGGGAAATAAAAAGACAAACATATAAATAATTATATTTCTCTGTACATGCTTAGCAAATAAATAAAAACAAGTAACTAACAAAAATTATGTAACTTATTTTAGAACAAAAAAAAAACAACCTTAGTATATATATATATATATATATATATATATATATATATATATATATATATTGTGTGTGTGTAAGAGTCTCTTGCAATATATTGTAAGAGAAGGAGTCCATATCCTCGAGAAGTTCCTTGGCTTCCATCTACTAATCGATAAAAACTAGGGCTTGATCGTTTAGCTGATATATATTCTTATTATATATCAATTAAACGTCAGGATACATGGATCCAGAGCTCGTGGAGGCAACTCCAGGCTCAAAAGGCCAAGTATAGTGAGGCATACTTGTCTATATACATACGTATATATATATATATATATATATATATATATATATGTGTGTGTGTGTGTGTGTGTGTGTGTGTGTGTGTGTGTGTGTACGTATAAGTGTGCTTCACGAAAGCTCATGTGTACGGAAGGGTGAGTAAACCCAGGCGTCACAGAGAGGACAGAGATTCTAAATAGAAAATCAAAAGATATCAATAAGGTGTGAGAATAGTGTCAAATTAACGTAAAGAACAAAAAGGGATACCGACTAACGATACACCTTCTTCAGGATACGAATCTCAAAGTTGGATATGATCATTCATCTGAGCTGGCCTGGTATTAATACTTTAAACGGACTACTTTGAATTGATGTTCGTGATTCAAGACGCCACCTAGAGGCCGCTGGTGAAACTGACTGCTAAAACTGTTAACTTAATTTATTGATGAAAGTAAAATGATTGTCAATAAAAAACATAGCCTATATTTTCCCCAAGATAATATAAAATCTATATATCCAATTTCAGAGCAATCGGTTCAGTAGTTTTTTTGTTTATCGGGTACAATAAAAAACACGCTTTATCTTTATAAATTAGTATGAGTATGGTATGATATGATATAATAATACATGAAATAGAGTAGTTATATGAAAAATAGCAATAAGTAAATTGATATATTTATATATATCATAATTCATTACTCATGGTATATAATATCCTAAACAGAAACCATACTTCACTATATGTATATATATATATATATATATATATATATATATATATATATATATATATATAATTAAATAAATTTAACAGATTAAGCGACTTTCAAAACGTTTTCAAATGCCCGTTCCTATAGCAGAAAGCTCAAGTTAAAACTAACCGAGTCCTCCGAACAAAAAGGATAATACGACTAAAATCATATCCTTTTTAGCATACTAATCCCAAATTTGAGTATGGCTATTCAAATGAGCTGACCTGATATTCATAAGCTAAGCTGACTGCTTTGTGTTTATATTCAACATAATTCAAGATGGCACCAACTGACCGTTTGTATAACTGACTGCTATGACCGTTAATTGCAGTCTTTATTGATGAAAGTAAAAGTTTTATTAAAAAATATAGCTTATATCCTTTTGAAGATAATGCAGAATCTATATATATTGAATTTCTGAGTATTCGATTCAATAGCTTTGTGTTTGTCGGGTACAAACAAAAACGCGCTTCGTCTTTATAAATTAGTATGATATGATGTGATATAATAAGTTATGATATAATATGATATGATATAATATGATGTAGTATGCTATAATATGATACAATATGATATAATATGATATGATATGATATATTATACTACGGTATAATATAAAAACGGTAGTGAACCGAAACGTTGGACAGCGAAGGAAAAGTAATTCTCTAAGAATTTTTTACAATTTTTTGGTTGGTATAATACATCAAATTTCACCTGCAAATATGAAACATTTTCTGTTCTCAGAGTGATTGTTTTAGCTAAACAAAGTGAGCTTTATAGATTCGCATTTTAGATTCGCCCGCTAGATTGGTTATAAAATTAAATGATGGTGAAAGGAATAAATAATTATTAGAACACTTAATTTGAGCCACGCGTGAAAATCTTTATTTGGCTCGGGTGAGGGAAAGCCTATTAAAGCACAAAAACCTCACTTATAATGACAATGAATTATAAAGATGTAATACTACACAATTTGTGTGCAGACAAGATAATCACTTATATAATATAATACTACAATATAAATGCGGCAAAAAATGGACGCGGTAACTTAATCTATGAATGAAATCTATAACGCAACTGGTAATGCATTACACGGCCAAGGCAACCGGCAAATAACCGGTGCGAGATAACATGATGAACGCAAACGACGAACTCGACGGCGTGAGAGATCGTAACGCTGCTCTAGCGCCGTGTGACCCGTGACGGCAGTGTCGCGCTTTTTCGTGGTCGGTAATCAAACTACAAAATTGATACAGAACAGTGATATCTAAAGAAAACCTAACCCTCCGTCTTCTAAAGGTTAACCAATTAGTGTAGGTTATATGTAAATACGTTTCCCAGCATATAAGAGATTTTCGGGTTATCTGATTATCATTTGATCAATACCTGAAGTCGGTCGCAAAAGCTGCACTTTCTAGCCCACAATCGAGCCAGAGAGTTCAAACTTTCAACTGAGCGAGCAACAAGTATTGTATATACGTCGAAGATAAATAAAGATCAACAATGGAATTCATAGACTAGATTTGAACCCTGGCAGATTATTTCAGGTGGCATTACTGGGTCATTTATTCATATTAAAAATAGATACGAATATGTTCTGATTTATTAGGACCTTTCCAATCAGTATTTGGATTTTTTATTTCTTCGAAAATATAACTACAAAATTTCTGATGTTACCTATAATCTTTTTCGCGAATAGAGAAACGGAGTTTAACAATCAATAAAGAAATAAATAAAGTATTTAAATGAATTTGGAATTGTTCGTATTTTAATTTCGTCGATTATCTGTACGTGAGTCTTTTGAAGAAGATGAATTGAACTGAAAAAGTGAATTGTGGCTCTCATTTTACTCCTTAAATATATTGCCACATGCCTTCATTAAGAGACTCACGATCATGTTGCGTTAGGGTCTAGAACTATATTATTCAAAAACATATAATAGATCTCAAGACTAAGTTATGACAAGCAGCCTCATTCGGGAATTCAGGGAATAGCCTTGGCATGATATCAGGATAAACAAAACCATGAGACTGACCACTTTTACCTGTTGTTTCTCAATTTCTTTGTATATTCTATAAGCAATGGCTGAACTTAGGATTTCATGCACGAGAAAACTTAAGTATTATAGATAATGAAAACTTTTCAGAAATCTTATATGTACGTTTTAGTATTGCTTGCATGCAGAAAAATGGAAACAGTTATAATGAATATCATTCGTAAGAAATATTTCCGATTTTGATTTCACTATGATCCAGTTGCAAAAGCATCGAAGTGATGTAAACTTCATCTTTTTGATTGAGTCCCCTTATCTCTCGCCTCAAAATATTTCACTCTATAATAAGGTTTTTTATGTGTGGTATTCTTCAAAATATCGTATTTTCTGTGATTTCAGGTTTATAAGTCAAGTAAGAATCAGATACAATGGAATATATATAAAACATGTCATTTACTCAATAAATAAAGGTTAGTTATATATACCATCCATATAAAAATTTTATTCATGAATTATTCTATAAGAAAACTGAATAATTTCTATCTAATAAAAAATTATTTTTAGAATTTTAAATATGTTTTTAGTATTAACTTTATAATTATTTGTGTATTTTAATTTTCAAATGGTCTTTTTTAGATCCATCGGATTTATTAGCATAATAAATTTTAATTATATTAAAGTAAACATATCATTTTAAGTAAAAATAAATTTACTTAAAAAAATTAACTTAAAATAAATTTACTTAATAAATTTACTTCAAGTAAGTTTCCAGTGTTTTTTTTCCAAAATGTAAGCTTTTTTTATGAAAATATGGTTATATCTCTTTTATTCAAAGTGTCGTTCATCAGAAGCTTTCAAATTTTTTTCATCAAATCTTTTACCCATCTCTCTGGCAATTTCTGAATTCCGGACCAAAAAAATTTCTCATCTTTCGAGCTTAAGAATGTATCGAGCTAATGTTTGATTCCCTCTACAGAGCTGAAGCATATTTCCATAAGAGCGTTCTGCATTGATTAAAGCAAGTCGTAGTCGGATTGTGCCCAGTCTGGACTGAAAAGCGATCGAGGTAAAATTTCCTATCCACTACTCTCTAAATAGTTTTTGACCAAAGTCACATCATGTGGCCGAGTGTTATAGTGGTGAAAAGTGACGGGTTCATGCCTGGTCTCATGTTCTGGCCAGCCCAATAATGTCCTGTAATTCTCGTTTCAAATGAATATTTTGGTTTCGATACAATGGTCTATACGATAAATCTGTCGTAGTATACGACACTTTTTTGATGGTATGGTAACGCAAAGCATAACCTTATTTACGCGAATATTTCATTTCGGCTTCAATTGGGCGGGCTTCGTATGCGATTTTGTGCGTTTAGGGTTATCATAATAAATCTATTTTTCATCACCAGTAATAATATGATGCAAAAATTACTTATTTTTATAACGCTACGCCAACATTTCGGTCATGTGATAGGGCCGTTCGACGTTGCTCAACTTCAATTCGTACGGCACTAAGTTTCCAACCTTTTGAATGAATCCCAATGCTTTTACGCGCAGGGAAATAGCTTCTTACGTGACAGCCTATGATATAACAAGATTTTTCAATCTGACACGATTTTTCATTCAGAAAATGGTCTAATTTCTCGTCTTCAAAATTTTCCGGCTTTCTGGATTGAGCCTTGTCTTAAATTTCAAAATCACAACTTTTGAACCGTTTGCGCTACTCGCGTCACTTCGATTCCCCAACACAGTTGGCCCTACAAAATTCCGAAAGCAAACGATAGGCCTCAGCCGCACTTTTCCGCATATTAAAGAATAGAAGCAGTGTTTTCCGCAAATGACGTTTATTTGGCTGGAAACATGCCATGATTTTGCTCGATAAAATAAACGACACGTAAAGATGTGCTCAAATATAATGCTGTAAAGCTGTAACAGATACACAACCTATAAATATAGCACATGAGGTCTGACATTTCTGCCCGGGGTTCACTGGTAACGCCCTTTTTTGACAAACGCTGGGAACGTACTTATACAGCTAATATTATGAAGTATAATACTAATTTTTATTTTAGTTAAAGTAAATATAATTATAATATATTAAGCATATTAATATTCATATTTTCTATAAGGAAGTGATAGGAAAAAAATAATATTGGCTTTTTGAGCAAGAGAAATAAAAAATTAACAAATTAAAACGAATATCACTCTATTATATAATTAAACAAAATTATATATACAAAATAAGAGATTGCCATTGAGGTGTCGAAGAAATATTTTATATTGAAAATAAATGAAAAAATTCATATAGTGACTAAAATAGAAAAATAATTTTCCATCCAGTTTTTACCTAAAAATAAGAATATCGAAGGCCCATTGGAATAAAAATATACGTATTCATTTTCTTTATCATTTTGAGTGATTTTTCATAGACTGGCACAACGTTAATCTGGCAATTAGTTCTCTGATGGGGTGAATGTCTTATTATGAGTTCTTTTAAGATATCAAATGGATGTATATGCTCATGTGGCATTAACAAATACAAGAATGTCATTTTATTGTAAATTCATCTTTAATCTACATCGTTTCCATACCTGTAATTAAAGTCTTATCTATTGATAGTAACCAATATGTATAAGTATTATAAGAAAGCTAAATTTAATTCTATTTGAGCTCGTAGAACTAAATTATTTATTTTTTGAAAGCAGTATTTGAATTACTCGTTTCATTAAGTTATTTTACTTTAAGATGATAAAATATATCATGATGCTTTGGTATTTGTCTCTCTGCAATTCATTTCCGAGGTAAAATATTAAAATATTGTATTACAGCTGTAAAATAAATTATTGATTAATTACTAATTATTATTTCTACAGACTCATCTACTAAAATTAATCTAAAAGTATCATACTAAGGTAATATTCAGAAATAATTTTTGATTAGTTTCCAAAATGATTTTTATTATAACAGGTAGCTGCTTTAGTAATTGTATTATTTGAAAAGTTATTCAACATGTAAGAAACTTATTGCGAATGAATTATTTTAAAATAAATCGATACGCTAAAGTTCATGTTTATAAGTATAAATTTTTTATGAAATATTATAGATAGATCCATAGATGTTTCAATAAAATTTTGTTAGTATTTATATAAACATATTATCTTTCTTAAATTGTACAGCAGAGGCACTGTCAACCATTGCGAAAGTTAAAATATCCATATGTGATTTATTAATATGCATCTAGCTTTAATTTATTAATTATTTATTAATAATAATTTATATATAATTTATTAATAATTTCATCTATCATTAATGAAAATTCAGAAAATCAATAAATGTAAACTAAATTAATAATCTATTTATGATATATTAAAGAATTGATTTGTCTTAAGTGTTTGATACAATATTTTTATTTTTATATTTAGTAATCAAAAAAATTTCTAAAATCGAGTATTTGTAATACGAAATTTTTGGTCTATTATTTTATTAGCGTTAGTATGTAAATAAATTTTATAACTAGATAACATAACTTACTAAAGCTGCTTTTTTCTCATATATTTTAAGAACTCATTAGTATATGTTTCTTATTTTCTCATTTTATAATATAAAAAAGTTATAATTAATTCAATTTATTTTGTAAATTATGTTAAATTTTTATTTTTGGAATATTTAACATTTTTCTAAATTATTAAGTATTGTCTGGTTGTTACAACTTTAAAAAATTATATGTCTTATTATAAGATTCTTATATTTATCAGTTACTATGGAATATGGAATACTATAGAATTCTATTTATACCATTATTTAATTTACTAATATGACTATTGTTATAATTGTAGTAAATTTTATTTAAACATTAATAGAATAATTTAAAAATTTATTGAAATCTTTACGAATATATATATTTTGTTTAAAAATTTGTGATTTATGACAGTATAAATCCTAGATTAATTTCTAATTTCTTATTCTAAAATGACATATTAAATAAAACGAATAAAAAAAAAATCAGAATTGTTTCAACAATCTAAAATATTTATTTTAATGTTTCTCGAAATCGGGAAGCAGAACTTCCTGTTTTTATGATTTAAATTTAAATAAGTAGAAAAATGTGGGTTGCATTCCATCGGTCGCTTTTTTCGGCTTGTGTAATCAATAAATAAACTAAAAGAAGCAATAAACATAATAAACTTTTGTATTATTTTTCTATTTTTTTACTGAAAGAAGGACTATATTTCATACATGTATGTTTATACAACTAGTGTATGTTTGTACTATATTACAGTTGTAGTAATTTGTTCTTCATATAAAAAAATGTTGATTTCAAGAGAGCGTATTGTAGTTATATTAATGATCAATTATTACCATTTACATCATAATGATACCAAAGTAAAAACTTGACAATAAAACGGGTGTTGCATGAAAATTTTGGAAATCGAATAAATATCGATTATAATTATAGTTATATGATATTATCATTGTTCTACAATTTAATATTCTTAATTGATTTCAACAACATGAGTCAGTTGAGAGCTTCAGACATTTAACTTGGAATCAATAGCTTGATAGGCTACGATACAACTGTATTAAATACAGTTCTAAATATACTAAATATATATATCTCATTTATAATCACTGTTAGTTGGAAATAAGCTGTGTTTATTCATTTTTAATTCATTTATTTAATGCACTGCAGTATTGAATGTATAAAATTTATATTACTATTGTTAAATAATAATAAACCTATCAATAACTTTTAGAACGGACAATTATCTGGAACTAGTACTTCTTCAACGTTTTCCGGCAAGTTCATTTTTTCTGTCAAGCAGTGAAAGCTTTATACAATATGCAATAGAACATGCAACAATAATTCAATCAGGGAATTGGGTTATAAATGGACTTATCCCTTATGATTTAAATGGTAATCAGCTTAAAGAATGTATAAATCGCGAAGACCAACATGTGAGATATGATCCCAATAATCTGAATAATAATTTGAAACAAAAATTGATAACAAGATGGCCTAATTTAATGTCAAGTGCGTCTGAAGAAACTAATTGGATATTGGAGTACAATGTTTATGGTTCATGTGTAACGACAAACGTTTCATTTTACTTTGAGGAAGCCTTGCGACTATCAGAAAAATATGACGCTGAAAAAATACTTAAAAAGGCTGAAATGCACCCAGGCAATAGCTACATATTAAATGACATGAATGATTCTATTACAAAAGTTTTAAAGAAACAAGTATACATAGATTGTCTAAATCTTGAGGTAAAACAAGTATAATAAATAAATTAATAAAGAATAAATATCTTTTTATAATACTCAGAAACAATATCTTTACGAGATTCGGATATGCTTCAATGCCAGTCATAAATTAGAGGATTGCGAACATCGTGATGAACGAAGCAGGATCCACAATTGTGATACAAACAAAACGGTTATTTACCCTGCTGTGTTTCGAGGTTATTTAGTATTTCATGCATTATTTGTTTTATACATGTACCTAGAGACTTTTATAAAGTTATATTACTATGCAACATATGTTCAATTATTTTTTGTTATAGATATTCCCGGTCGAGATTCTGCAGGATCTTCTACATGATAAAATAAAATTTAATTTTTATCTAATCAAGAACAGGAATGAAAATTATTTCATTTATTAAAAAAAACTTTCGGCCGAAATTTATAAGTGAACGACTACAATAACACTCCGGACATAAAATTTTTTCCGTAATTACTTCATTTCGCAGTAACAAAATATCTTAATTCTCCAATTTACCTGTTCTAGACAATCGAATGTATAATTGTCCATCTCAAAAAATTCTATCTCTTAACTCTATCCCAGTATGTTTAAATGTTTGCTCCTGTATTTTATTGATTGTGATCGCAGTAAGAATAGTAAAATTCCATTACGAACATCCAATAAAATCAAAAGTTAATAATAAAATAATTGTTCAACAACCACTCTGTAAAAAAGAATATGATGATAATGAATCTTTACTTTCCTTGTTAGAGTTACATTTACAAATTCACAGCAAGACTTTCAATTGGACAATTTTCAAATTTAAAAAAATTTTTGGATAGATAAATTTATTTCATTTAGATCTTCATTTTCATTTTGATGATTATCATAATGTTGAAAAATTTAATCATTATAGCATTTTATAATATTAACCTAGACTTAAGTTGAATTATATAAATTTTGTAATCATTCTAAATACAAGCTGTATTTACATTGTATTTTTAGATTTAATTATTTTTGAAAATTATAATCATATTATAATTGCTATTTTTTATAATTTATAATTTATGTTTAGAAAAAGTCAAATCATTGATATATTTATAAAAACTACTATGTTTTTGTAATTCAACGACTAGTCTCTATATTTTAATAATTATAATTTAATCAATTATCAAATTAATTATTAATCAAGTAGCAATTAAAAATCAAATAAATTAATTATTAATATATTATAAAATAATTTTTATTATAATTATATATTATTATAAGAAAATCTTCCATATATATATATATATATATATATATATATATATATATATATCAGCACCTGTCAGTAGCATAAACTTAGTTCAAATACTGTACTGATAATTATTACCTCTACTCAACTTTTTAAGCAACAAGATTCTAATTCATATTTTAAAGATATACGATTCCTACTGACAATTATAAGTTGCATAATACTGATTCAATCTCTATTAGTTATGATTCTTATTCATCCCATTTTATTGACTCGAGAGAAGGAATCATATCTCGTATAACTCAAATTGGCATTATGCTACTTAAAACTTTCAGTGAACTTATATTTCTTAAAAATTTCAGTTGAAAACTTTTACATTAAAACTCCGAATTATCATTTAGATTCTAATTTATTAATTAATTATTTGAATTGCTTTTTCGTCTCAAACCTATTTCTTCCATCTGTGATTTCATTAGAGTTATTAAAGATTTAGCAGTAATTACCCTTTCTTTAGAATAATAAATATATTGTTCATTTGAAGCCGATTTTCAAAAACTTATTTAAGAATCTGTATATTACTAATTCTATTACTGACAAAATAGCGTTGTTTAATATTTTTGGATAAATTATATGAAAATCATAAATACTTGAAAATTCTTAAATATATAAATGAAATAAACGATACCAAAAATATAATTTGTATTTAAAAATTTCTATTAATTACGTATAAGGTTATAAAAAATATTAATTATAGAATAAACTTTTGTTTCATGTTTTTTTTTTTAAATTCATACTTTAGTGATTCGCAGATATTATTTCAAAGATTAAATGATTTTATGAAATGTTACAAGCATAAATCATTCCTAAAGTAAATGTGTAAATTAGCCATAAATAAAAGTAAAATAAAATCATCATCGTCAAAACGTGATTAAGTCAACAGATTCAAAGAAGTTCATATTTGGTTATATAAGAAACGTCCGTATTTTAAAAAATATTATCCTTTTCCAATTTTTCAAATTAATAATTCTTCAAGTATTATGTATAAATTATTCGAGACTCGTTTAAAAAATAAGTATTTACAAAATTTATAGAACTGAAAAATCTATACTTAAAATATAAATACATTTCTGCAAAATTAAACATCTTTTACTTTTTTCACAAAATTAATATATACAGTTTGTAATAACCATAAACAATTGTAAAATTGTATATGGTATATGTAAAGGTAATTAAATATAACGAATGAAAATACAGGTAAAATCTTCGCGGGAGAAAGATTTCGATACTTGTTACCTCGTATTTGAGTAACGATGGGGTAGGCATAATAAAAGACAACAGTACTCACTTTTTGTAAGATATTGCTTATATCAAAGACTGGTATACATGAAGATTTCAAGAGAAGCAGAGGAACGCAAATCTAAGGTGAATTGAATAGAAATAGAAATTAGGATACTAAAAGCGTAGGTCTCTTTTAGCGATAACCGGAGAGACTGTGATGATATTTTTAGCGTGATTATCTAAAAGCGTGTCTCGCCAATCACTAGGAAGTAGCTATTGGTCAGGGATTTACCACTTGTTCTACTTCCGGAGGAAATGGGTGCCTCGATGATTTTTTTCAGCTTCTTTTATACAAAAATCAGAGCATTAATCAAAGAAAATTTCGCTTATGGAAAAATAATTATGTTATAGAGGGAAATTCGACTAATGAATAACAGCGCTTCTTTTCGTTAGATTCCCTCAGCCAAAAAATATTAGCCCATAAGCCCTGTATAATGTAAATGCAGCGGCGCGGGCGTGCCCGAGCTTTGACCAAATTTTATTTCCTCTTACACGAGATAACAATGCGTGAAAGAATGGGAAAACACTTCTCTGCTTAATGACAAACGATTTTTCTGCGATTTTTTACAGTATTCGTTATTACGGATGTTTATACAGTTTTTACATATAATTAAAAAGTTTATTCGCAGTCTTCGCAAAATTACATGAATGAAGGTTTTTGATTCGTAATAGTATTGCACAAATTATTAAAGTTATGAATAAATATGTAAATATTTAAGATTGAATTTATAATTATTATATTAAATTTATTTCATTAAATTAATTAAATTTATCATTATAGTTTGATGTTATAAACTTATGATTAATATATTTATTCATATATCTCAAGCTATTATACTTTATAGTTATATTAAAAGAATTCTAATCTAAATAGTTGTATGTAATAATAGTATTAATATATAATAAACATATATATACAGTATACACACACACAATTTATAGTTTAGGCATTGTCAATAAAACATATCTGCAAGAACAAGCTTTATATAGATTTATTAATTAGCTTTAATTTGCAGTCAACTAGGTAAAAATTAATTAATCTGTATATATCGTCAATAAATGTGAGTTTACATTTTGGCTTTATTGAATTCAGAAGGAAGGATGCCTTATATATAATGCTCTGCATTATATTTATTTTGTAGTAATTGCTTAGGGAGAAAGTCTTTTCTTCCTCTTATACAATATGTCCTTTATATTAACGTAACTCAATCTTAATATTTACCATTATATATTAAATTAATATTTATTGTGATACAGATTATTGGGATTCAGTTAAATTTTAAATGACTAATTATATTTGTATACAAGTATATGTAAGAAAATAATAAAGAAGTCTTAGGTTAGCATCCGGCTTTTTTATTTTTAAAAGAACTTTTTGATATTTTATGTTTTAGCCAGACATTTAATGATTTTATAAATTAAAAAGACAAATTGACATACAACCGTTCTATGTACTACCGTGATGACTTGTAATATATGAGATAATATTAAATAAATAATTTTCCAGCTACTTACAAGTTTATATTACTCGTAATAACTAAAAAAGAACATTTAATTATCAAGAATCTATACATTGTTTAGTTCGACATTGTGTAAATACACGTGCAATTTTCTCTTTTGAATCAATTCATACAAAACTCATTATTCTACAAAGCATCTTTTTTACTTATAGACTCTTCCAAGAACCACACACAGAGATAACTTCTTAATTATAAATTTTATAATACAATCTATATTGTTTTAATGTACTAAGAAGATAAAATTCTATTATTACCGACCTATATAAGAACGTCGAAAAATAAAGCATTCAGAAGGTTACTCGATTTGAAACAAGAATATTTAAAATTGAGAATAGAACAATTTTATAATGAAATGTTCATCTCTTCTATTTTTCGTTCTATTAGAAACAGCTTTCTCATTTAGTAACGGTAAGAATTTTGATAAAACTTTTTGATGTTAGTATGCACTTTGTAAATTATAACTATATTTCAAAATCTAAGCTAGATTAAATAATTTGCTCTTTGTTAGTTTGAAAACAGTATATTATCTTCTTCTAAGTCTGAAACCCTTGAACTATTCAATAATACAAGAAGTGTCAATTTTTACTTATACTGTAAATCATGATAAAATAAATTTTAAGAAAATGTCGAGGAGTTTCAGAAAGACGAGAAATTAGCAAATATTTAGCTATTAAACTTTAATAAATTTATAATATAATATTTATAATATAATATAATTATAATATAAATAAGTATAAGATTTGAATTTAATTATAAATTCACAAAATAAGATAACTTATGTCTACACTTCTACTTGGAATAAATGCAATCAAATTAAATTTAGATAATATAATTAAAGCTCAAGACATGGCAGCTATTAACAAAATGTAAAAAATATGTGTTTAATATAAATTAATAAATATTTTTATCGGTCTTACAGTCTTTTACTATAATATATTATACTAATATAATGACAGACAAATAGTCTTGGTTTATAATCACCTCCGAAGAATCTCAAGTAGAAATTACTATTAAAAATAAAGATAAATTAGATTAAAAATTAAAAATAATATAAGTAATAAAATAATAAAATAATAAAAATAAATGCCCCCACTACCTTAAATTTAAATGTACCTTACATATCATGTTTGTAATAGAAGTCATTATGATATTTATTTATATTTTGTTTCAAAGCTTTTGCTATTAGAATATTTTTATGTGTTGCATAAGTTAGTTTTTTGTTTCTTTTATAATCAGTGTACAAAAGCGGCATTTTGACTCAATTGTCAAACACTTGCAATTGTTAAACTTGCACCAAAAAGCTGTTATTTTTGATGACCGGATTTCAAACTATGAATTTTTGCGTTTTTAATTCAGTTGGAAATATTCATTCAGAATTCGAACTTTAAAATATTAATGAACTTTATAGACTAAAGAAAGCGACTTAAAACTTAAAAATATCGATTTTTTTAGAAACATTATATATATATATATATATATATATATATATATATATATATATATATCAAATGTAGATTAAATTAATATAGCAATGTTTAATTATTACAGTACTTCATGTTAATTTTAAAGTATTTATTCAATTGCAAACTTTTAGATTCAAAAATGTTTATCAATACTAATTTATAGGTATATTTTAACATTTTAGAAAAGAGTCACTTCATATATAAATTTCCAGAATAAATATTATGGCATTTATTATTTAGTGACAAATCAGCTTCCATCAATTTAATATAATAAAAGTACATATTTGGCTGAATAAAATTAATCTTCATAAAATAAAGAGTTTTTTTACGTCTTTATCCAGGCCTCTAGATTTTCAAATATTCTGAATTCGATTTTTGTACTAGATTGATTACTTACTAATGTTATAAATATGACAAATAATTTCTGGATTTCACCGTAATCCACCACTCTAAGGAGGTAAAAAAGTAACGACGCATACTTATATTTACACTTTTATTGATAACTAAAAATTTAAAAAAATTATGTATTCGATTTTTTTCAATAGTTAGGGGATATCCATAAACTGCGTAGCTGATTCAGAGAAGGAAAGTCTACTGAAAGTGAACGATGAGCTGTATGGGGACAGCGGGAGGGGGGCTATGTCGCACGTAGTTAATTTCCTTTATATTTTTTAAAATGATTTAAAGAGCCCACTTAATGATCTTAAAATACCTAACATATGAAGGTAAGAAATAGAATTCTAGTTAGTAGGCGAACAGACATGCACCTTCCCTCGTTCGCGCATTCACTGATTTTGAAGATACCTCGTGAAGATACCAAAAACTGGTCGTTTCCGAGATGGGTCCATTTTTTTCTAAAATGCTTGTTTTTTGAGAAAATTAAAGAAATTTTAGTATGTAAGACAGTCATTTCGATACATAATTAGATCTTACAGAGTTTTGGTTAATAAGTTATATTTACATTTTTTTCGTAATATATATCATATATCAACAACAACAAAAATATGGCGGTGCCTAATGCGACCGGCATCTCGCGTAAATAAATAAATCTTTACGATAAGTGAAATTGTGTATTATAAATCAAAGAATAAGTTTATGTATTTATTTACTTTTATTTTAAAAAAAAAGGATCAAGTTTTGTTATAAGTAAATCAAACCGGACTATCTTGGAAAATAATGGGCTTTATCTCGGAAACGACCAATTTTTAGGCCTGATAGAGTAATGAAATCAATTCTGCGCACCGAAAAACATGAATTAACAACAAGTTACTCTTGGATTTGCTACGGCAGTCTTCCTGTGCGCCCACACTAAATAGTGGAATAGTTTGAAAAATACGAGTTTGAAGTAGATGTAAACAGTCAGCAATTCGATTGTCAAATAGTAAATGAAGATGATCCTGTAATTAATGATTCACATATGTGGCTTGGTTCATCATATGTTCAACCTGATGCCTTAAATAAATAAAGTTTTTAATTTCTTCTCATTTCTTTACAATAAAAAAGTATGAATCACATTTACAATGTAGGTACGTTCACAATTACACATTTACACAAAAAACTACGTGTTTTTTAAGGGGGAGGGGTCTGCGACACTTCTATGATTGGCTACGTGAGGAGGGGAGGTTTAAAGATGATAAAATCTCAGCTACGTAGTTCATGGAAAGCCCCTTAGTTATAAAAACCTCTAAAAACCAATTTCAAGTCAATAGTTGCATTTTATTTTTACATATGTAAAGTTTTCCTTAGGGAAAATGTTTTTTTTATATTTTATGCTATATATATATATATATATATATATATATATATATATATATATATATATTTTCGAAATTTGTCCCTGTAATAAATTCAATTTATGTGCCGATGAAAAGGCTATCGGAATACTTAAATATTCCAATATATAATATTTAAATCTTCAAAGGATGTGGAGAAGGAACAAACGTGTTTGTTTTTATATGTTTTTTTTTTATAATCATACTGCAAATTTTTTTAAAAGTTATTAATTCGAGTTTTGTTGATAATGATTGTTCATTTTATTACGTCTAACTATTCTGAATTCTACTCCAACTTCAAAGAACTGAATAAAGGATATGTATATTTTTATACAATTTTAGTGTTTTGTCGATAAATACAGGGTTTTAAAAGTTATTATTTCGATTTATTCTTTTGATAGCTAGATATGTTAATACCTGAATATTAATTTCTATAGATTTTGGTCTAATCTACCATGGTGGCGGATGAAAAAGGGACAATAAACACACTTTTACGTATGTATAGATAACTTTCAATTTTTAAGTTTGTGAATTCAATTTTTGCTTTTAAAGTATGTTTATGAAAATATCTAACTAGAAATTTTTAGATTTAGCCCCAGTCTGCTTCTAAGACGGTAGAAATTTAATAAAAAATGTATTTTTCTATTGGTATCATAAAGTTCTAAAATTATGAATAGCTACTTTATTTTCAAAAAATTGGTTATGAAAATATTTCGACATCAATTTTTGGATTTTATAATAAAGTTATCGCGAAAAGGGTAAAGGGGTATGAACGTTTCTTTATAATTTGGACATAAATTTCTTAATATAGAAAACTATTGGTTCGAATTTTGTGTTAATTGGTTATTTCTAAATGCATCTGAAGAAATAATTCAAAATTTCATCTCAAATTTCCTTAAAAGGATTGAAAATATTTTAAATATACTTGCATTTATTTTTTTATGAACAACTTCAACTTTTTCATAGCTACGAATTTTATTTTTGTTCAATTTTTATTAAAAATAGCAGTATTGATAACTCAGAAAATTAATTTTACTGTGATATATTCCTTATAGGATATGGAAACGGAATATATGTTGTTTACGGCTTTTTACATTTTATTGTATAAGTTGCATTAATAATACTCAAGTCCTAAAAAATAGTAAGTTTCTCATTAAAATATTTATCCTTTTTTCACTTACTTAGAAGTAAATTGGAGCAAAATCCAGAAATTAATATTCGATCATCTTCATTACGATCTAGATTTTTTCTTAATTTTATGTTTAGGTTTAATAAACATGATTTTGGATTTTATTCGTATTTTAATTCAAAACTTAAATTTAAATCTTTTATTCAATAGAAAGACAAAGTAAAGAATTAGTAAATCATATTTATAAAATTTTATAAAATCACTACAATAATACAATTTCGTAATTATATTAGGAGATTCTATTTTAACATATAAGAATAATGTTTTTAAACTCTAAATTTGTTTTTTTGAAGGTACATTGAGAATTAGCATTTTATATTTTATATTAGCATATTATATTTTTTCGAATAATTGATTTGAAAAAATTGATATGGTATAAAATTGAAAACTTATTAATAATCTGACCAATATTATATGCATTGTACAATTTAATTTATTCAGTTCAATCACCATTGTATAGTTAATTAAAGAGTTTTATTATTAAAGACAATCAATTCTTTATCTATGTGAGATTTCGCCAATTATTAAGTGTTTTTTAAATTTTAATATTAATATACGAGGCCTGTTTCAAAAGTTACCAGACTTTTCAAAAAAGAGACAATAATAAATTATTTTTGTAAAATTCCATTATTTATTTCAAAATAATCCCCTTCCGAGTCGATATAAAGTTCAGTGCTGTCGAACTGCATGTCAAATGACTTTTTCATGTTCTTGACCGGAAGCATCTTTCAAATGGCGGTTGTTGCCTTTTCGATCTCTTCGATGTGCCTGTTACGCGATCCTTTCATCGTAAAATACAAATTATCAAATAAGTAGAAATTACAAGGTGTCATATCAGGTGAATACGATGAATGATTGACCGTCAGAATGCGGTTTTTATCGATGGACGGCGCATTATCGTGCAACAAACATTAGCTTCCACATTCACGATATTCTGGCCGAACACGATGAATACGGGCAAGCAAACGCTTATGGCTATGACACCAAGATAATACACGTCATTCGCCATTTTGTCAGATGGAACAAATTCCTGATGAATAATACACTTGGAATCGTAGAAAGCAATGAGCATTGTTTTGCTTTTTTATTTTTTCATGATTTCATTTCTTTAATGTCATTAGAATGTTGAATTCTAAGCGCTGTTTTGGCCTCCGTTAATTTGTGCGGAATATGACGCGAAGAAACTGATCGGAGGCTCTAATGCGATGAATCGGTGTTGCTGATAAATTTAATTCAACTTTCATGTAACGCACTGACGATGTTGGCTCATTTTTGATGAATTGACGTACTTTCTCGATGTTCCATTCGTTTACCGCTTCTCTTGGCCATCTTGAACGTTCGTCGTCATTGAGGTCTTTCCTGCCGTCTTTGAAACGCTGAAACCACTCATTAATTGTTGCACGAGATAAACAATCACTAATATAAACCTGTTTCATCAATTGATATGTTTCGCCAACAAAACACCCTGTCACTTAAGGCGCAGTAATTTCGTATCTATTCATCGATATGTCATGAAATTTCGGCAGAATGTTAATAGAAGATATCTCTTTTGAATGCACAAGATTACAAACAGGTGGAGATACTGGTTGAATCCCTGTTTAAACAGTCTGGGAACTTTTATCACAGTAAGCACTTATTTTTAAATGTCTTAATCTAATAATATATTTTACTTCTGCGTACTAAAAATGATTTCAAAGTTTTTTCGTAAAAGATTTTACGAAAATATTATGAAAATATACAAAACAATTGAATTGTACAAAATATACAAAAACAATTTTATGGATATAGTCAGATGTATAACGATTGTACAACCAGCTGAAGTAGAACTGCAACAGAAAATAATGCGGTAATATTCCGGATAGTTTTTAATCGTACGGCCTATTGCAGGAACGGTTAGGTGTCACATCCCACCACAAAATACCTTCGTGCGCTCGGTATGCATTTAATCCCTCCTTCCTTACTGTATGCTGATGTGGACCTCGCACGGACCTTTAACAGCCTTTATATGTGCGCCCTGAATTACAATTATGATATTATATATGTATAGAATATCGCCGGCTTATTTATCGCGTGTTCTGAATTAAAACTATTGTATTGGGGTATAAGGGAAAGTATCTAGTCCTGGAACGCTTTTAGATACATAATGTTTTGAAACCTCACGATCATTAAGAATATTGTGTTGTTTTATTATTGTACTATTTTGAAAACAATATTTAAATATTTTTACACTATTGCAAAAATTAGATTACAAATTAAAAGCTAAAAACAAAATATAATACCGAATAGCTATAATAATTTGTTAAACTTTATTCTACTACTTTTCCTACGATTTATAAAAAATTTATAAGAAATATACAGTACATATTAACATAAACGTTTATTTGCAGGATTAAGAACAGAAAAAATTATTGGTGGAAATAATGTGATCGCAGGTTACCAAAAATACATAGCAGCAGTCATATATAAAATAAATGATACAACTGTCGAAAACCCATGTACAGCTACCATAATTCATGATTGGTTTATAATTACAGTTGCTCACTGTTTTTATGATAAACAATTTCGAAAATTCATAAATAAAATTTTTTATGCTGTCGTATCTTCATATAACCTACAGTTTCCTTGTTGCTCTTCTCGAAGTATTAAAATAAATTATGTGGTTGTACCTGATTATTATGTCTTTGATGATCTAGATACCTATTCTACGAAAGGGGATTTAGCTTTGGCAAAGGTAACGTGCAAATTTTGTTCTGTGAATAATTATAATGAGGATTGGAAGCTTTAGTTTTGTTAAAGTCATTCATTTCATTATTTTTAAAATCTTTATATATATATATATATATATATATATATATATATATATATATATGAATATGAATCTGAATCTGATAAACAGCTAATACGAAATCCTTATTCACAATAGTTATTATGTTATAAGTAAAATAATTATAAGGTCGATACAAAATTGTTTAATTATATACACACATATATTTGATTTTAAACGTAACTTTTATTATTTTCACATTTTAGCTATCAGAAAACTTAGGTTTATATTCAGCAAATCCACACATTGCTAGTCTTGCTTTAGGTCAAGGCGACATTAGAAATTTTAATACAGAATTTAGGATATATGGTTATGGATGGAATTCAATTGAGATTTTTCCTAATAGCACAGATGAAATGTCAATAGAAATAGTAAGAGGACATACGGATGGTAAATTGAGAACTGTTAAAGGTAAAATATTATCCTATGATGATTGCAAGCAAGCCATTGGAGATAATATTGCACAAGGTAATATCTGCGTCCGTGCCATACATGATAACCCTGATGTGCCAGTCGGGATTTGTCAGGTAAATAAAAATTTAATTTTGCCTATTCCACTATCTAAATAAACAAATATATATTTGTCTCCTATAAATCAATATAAAAAAACTAAAATCGTATAAATAATAAAAAAAAGGTTCACTTCTGTTGTAAATGTAGTTCCAGAATATTATATACTAGTGTCCGGAAACAAGCTTGAAATCGTTCAAGTTGCTTTGCCTCTGTCATAGAACATATTTGCTAAAGCTATTTTAGTTAAACATCAGTAGACTACACACGATTTCTTAGAACATTTTGAACTAATTTTAATGCCAGGAGACAAAAACCAGATGAAAAACATTTCTATTATTTACATCTGTGACCACAATGTATAAATTACTGCGTTAAATATGCAATCAGAAACGGTATTCCTTATTTACTTTTGATTTTACTTTTCTTCGGTAAAGCTTTCATCTGAAATGGGATAATTTTAAAATTTATTACAAACGGGACATATAACTTGTCTTATTTTTGGCCTTGTATTATATCCTTTCTTTCTAAATTGAGTCTCGGCTAAGAAGTGCAGGTGTCTTAAGCTGCTTTCAGATCAACGATTCAACTTGAGCGACTGCGCCTCATTCCATCTACTTCGCACAGTTATCTTTTCCAACTCCTCTTACTGCGCAAACCACATCCCTTAAATCGCTGCAGTTTGTCGCTTTCCATTTCCTATTTTCACATGGAGTGAAGGTCTTGCGACGATCCGGAAAAGAACGATCTTTTAAGAGACTACAGTAAGCGTGCTTTATACTATACACGAACGCAAACCAAGAACGCTCTTATACGACGCCATTCATTTATGCGATGGTGCATCGGCAGTTACCATAGCAAACGTTTGTTGCTGCTATCCTTACTCTAGAATTTTAATGCGTTTCGCTCGTGATTGTATTTTAAATAGTTTAACATCAACACTCTTCACAAATTTTCAAAAATCGCTATTAGCAAGCATGAAAATCGGAGAAAAGAAGTTTGTGTGAGGCATGGGTTATATACATTTGAATTCTTCATTTAAAGCGACATTCTCCCTTTCATGCGAAGGTAGGAAACGAAAAACGAAAACCGAGAGCGGTCGAAGTAGCATCGTTTATGTTTTTAATAAGAACTGGAAAACATCAGATAGGTGGTGAAAAAAGATTATGATGCAGACGCTGCGGCGGGGTCGCTGCATCTAAAAACAACTTATGCATGTCGAGCCCCGTGAGCATCTGTACAAAATCAAGAATAAAATTCGTCGAAGTTTCAGATACTTTCCTTGCATGAATGTATACACAAATTTAATGAAAAGTTATCCTTCGCAGCAAACTATTCACTCTAACATTTTTTAATGCAGACAGCAAATATGTGACAGCCTATAATTTTAAACTGAACAAGTTTATAAGGTATACTAAGGGTAATGTTTCAAGGCTGAAAATTTTCTATTACGAACTTTAAAAGAACATAACGAATTAATATAAATATGATTATCTATTTTTTTATAGTAATAAATGCTTTTCAAAGAAAATTCATTTGGTCTATCATAAAATTCGTCATATCTGTAATTAATTATTTAAATTAATTTTATGTGTTTTTTATGCTGCGCGTAAGAAAATTTTGATTTAAAAAGGCTCACCAACCTTTTTTTATGTTAATCTACCATATATTAATTTTTATTGACAACTAAATCTGATATTAATAAAAAATGTTTAAAAAGTTGTTTAATATTCAGGAGGTTAATTTTTTTTAAATTTTTATTTTTACAATATGACTATTCAATGGAAAAATCTGTATTCATCATTTTTCATGGAGAAATGAATATAAAAACTATATAAATATAAAAATTTGACTGCTCAAAGTATCTGCAGCAGAAGTAAGGTATAAAAAATTGATTGTAATAATTTCATTAAAGTATTATATGTGCGTATTAAAGTATGTGCGTTGCAGAGTATCGTCAAATATTATGTATAATGATCATAACGTTTGAAATATTTACAATGCATTATAAATTTTGTGTTGAAAAGGGTATCCGACATAGTTTTATAATACGTATTTGAATGATATTTAAGATAAGTTTTTTAATAAAATTATCTATAATTTATCCCACAGCTGGTAAAGACATCTGAAATAGTAGTAATGCAGAATATATATAGAAGTATATATCGAGCACTGTTATATATATTTATGAGTATAGAAAGGGTTTTATTGAATTTGTATTATTTATTCTTGAGTTTGAAAATGAATCTTAAGAATTAAATGAATAATAAAAATAATTTTTCGCAGGGTGATAGCGGTGCCCCACTTATTCACAGAAATAACTGTCGTCTTTATGGAGTAGCAATGATAAGTTTTATGAAATGTGATGAGAGAGAAATGCCAGCAATTTACACAAATGTAGTTCATTATAAAACATTTATTAAAAATGTTTTATCGAATTACACAACTAGTAATATGCGCATTCTACAATTACAAGAAATCGTAAAAGATGAATACAGTTTTATAAGAATTCCATATCTTCTGTAAAAATAGAATTCATCCTATAGAATATATATTATAAAAATATGAAATAAATTAATAAATTATTGTATTATCGTAATAAATAACCTACATAAATAAATCTTGTATTATTTAGCTTCTTTTTCATATATATATATATATATATATATATATATATATATATATATATATATATATATATATATAAATGACGTTCATGTAATCGACGAAAACTGAAAGCAAAATCATACATTTGACAAACTTCGCACGCTTTTTTATAGCTACTTGCTCATGCAGCAAGTACCTGCCATTGGGACAATTGAACTTCGGTTCCCATGTAATAATAAGAAATTCCTAATTCACCATCAATTATGATTCGGAAACGAAATATGAATTCGTAAGTGCACTTCACGGAGTCATTTCCAAACAACTAAATGTTATCATGTTTCCAATTTGTATTTTTAAATTTGAAACTGAATTACGTTTTTGTTTAAAACAACCCAGTTCAAAAGGACAAATTCCTATGCTTAAATATGAATGGTCATCCGTTACTCTTCATCAATGTATCGTACATTTAGTATGAAACCAAGATTAGTGTAAGGCCGGGGCCTCCCTTCTACTCACTGTCATTAAGGTAGTTAACTTTTGTCGATTAACTAATGTTTAAAAGACACTCGATTATTTATTTAGTATATGCTGTACTTGGTCATTGAAAATAGTGTTTTTCCATGCTATATTATCAGAATTGAAATCATAAATATAATTAATCGTAGATTCCTACACTTACATAGGTGTATACATCAGACGTTTTCTTGGGATAGATAACCAAAAATATTATTGTACTGATTGTTGAATTAAACTATGATTCAGATTAATAAAATAACACAAAGGCAATTTAGTTGAAAGCTAAAAGGTATCCTAACATCACAAGCCTAAAATTTAAAATATGTTGGAGTATTTTCGTAGCGATGAAGGTGCTTCACTAACAAAAATCAATTCTTCTACTGGTTTATTTCTGTTCTGTCATAACTACTCTTTTATCGTATTTCAAGTTTACTGTTCACTCACATACTTAGACTTTTTAATACTAACATAAATCACCTCAAAAACAACTTCCACATACTCGAATCTTGTCTTATTCTATGGAATTTTGATATAATTAGAGCAGTCGTTGATTTGGTTTTTTTATTACTTACGGAATTTACTGCTCGAGTCTAGGCTGCTGGATGTCTCGAGTTAGGTTCCCGTAAACCAAATTGGTTTAAGGCACTTTACAAAATAGTGTTTTCCGATTTTTCGGAGGCGGATATATCAAATAATATATATAATATAATATCTGTAATATATATATATAATATATATATAAATATTTATTTATTTATTTATTTACATATATATATATATATATTATTTATAATAAATAAATAACTAAACAATGAAATAATAGCTATCATTAAGATATGCCTAGTACCTAATAATAATGAGAATGCTATCACAAACACAGATTATGATTTGTACAGACAGAATCGAATGGGTAAACAACGAGAACGAGTAGGTATTTGCATAGATAAATTTATCAAACCTATTATATTTAATTTGGTTCTTACACTCTAGGGAATATCTACTAGTCGAGAGCTAATCTTAATCATAGTTTTCAATTATTCGTTGTTTATAGACGAACTAATAGAAATTTTGCAAGAGAATTTTGTGGAAAATTAATTAAAGTCGTTTTTTCATATATAAACAAAATCATCTCAGGGTAATTCAACATAAATATAAAGAGTGAGGACACTGAAGTCACTTTTATGTCCTCTACATTTAGTGAGCTTGATCTTTTTTGTCACTCTTCTCCTATTGGCCGTGCTCTATATCATGACCAACTTTCTTACTTTTAGCTTGATCTATTTATATTTAAATTCCGTATTTCTACATCCACGTATAAGACAAATAAATTTTCTTTTACAGTAGCTTATCCTGCCATGGAGTAAAACTTAACAATAAATAATCCAAGAAATCGTTTAATATGTATAAATTGTTGATGTCGTTTCATTTTTTACTTTTTGTTCAATTATCCATAACTTCTCATCTTGATTTCGTTGTAATTTACCACGACCATCTTACACGAGCCTTAATATTCTCACTCCATATTATATAAATTCGGTGTTCTATTTAAGTTTCTGAAACGTATTTCGTTTCAAAATACTGTATTCAAAAAAAGTTATTTTTCAAATTCACCAGATAATGTAATAATTTAAAACTTATTTATGATACTTGATCTTTCACCAAATTCTCAGAATAATCAAAATTTCTAGAGCGCATAATATAGTAATAAATCTCCTCATAAGTTAATGCATAATAATATATTGATCGACAGACCAATTAGTTTTTGGAAAAGCTGTAGAATGCAAATTACTCTTCTTGCAGTAGTGTTGGCATAATTCGTAAGTATCTGATACCATTTGTTTCCTTCGATTTTTCAAAAGCTTTCAAAATAGTGCATCACAAGATAGACTACTCGTGCCTTTGTAATTTCAAAATTATCATAAATAATTGTTCTTATATGCAATATGCTAATAACTGACATGCAAATTTCTTCTCGAAGTTTAATTACATGCATGCAGCCTTATAAACATTTATATATATATATATATATATATATATATATATATATATATTACATTATAAATATATCAGAAATATATGACATCGGCGCTTTTGTAAACTGTGCTAGTAGGAATTAATGCGAAGAAGTCTAAAGCTTTGTTCTGCCTTGGAGACAATTATATTGTTTCTAATTACTTATCACGCACCATTAAAAAAAAATTCAACGTGTTTGGTCGATTCCTATTGTACTTTGGAATGCACATGTCGTATCATTCAAAACTTTTATACATAAAACAATTAGTCTATGCTTAGATTATATCTGAGTGAAGCCTTGGGATGATAAAGAAGGGATTACAATAGATATTGAATTCTAATAATATGTATATCATTATTTGACTTCCAATATCATCAGCTTTATTATTCATATTATATAAAGATTATGAAATATTAAATTAAGTCATTTCTTTTTTTCACCTTTACCCCCGACAACATAAACTACATAACAAGAAAGACATGTATGCAATTACCTATACTTTAATACATCCTATTTGATTCATAGTTCTATTATCATAGAATATAGTAGTTGACACTTTAAATAATAAGATTTGTAATTATATATATTCATAACAGAATTAAAACATTCCAAGCAATGCTAATTTCATTAGTAAATTTAAATTACTTAGCCTTTTGATAATATAAAATTGAAAGGTATAAGGATAGTTAACACAATTACTCCATGATATTTGAATTTAGCATTAATGATTATGAAATAACCAAATTTATTCTATGAAGATTTGTCATACATATATATTATATACAAAATAAAAAAATTACTTGAATATAAAAGATAATTTAATGCTTCATTATTTAGAAAAAGTATAATTCATCGATTACCACAATAATTAAGAGATTGCAAGAATTTTCCCCCTCTCCTGGAACACCGAAAAATATTGTCTCCATATATTGGCGCATCGCATTAATGTAATATTTTCAGTGAGCGCTTATCTATTTATTCCGGCGCTTCTTGTGCGTCCATAATATACGCATATAAGTTCTGCTATGTACACCATCAGGTCAGAAAGTGTTCGCGGGAGACTAGCTTCGGGGGGTGCAATGGAAGGAGAACGAAAGGGGGAGTAAGATCGAGTGAGTCACGAGACTTGGTGTAAGGACGTGGCTGGGAGGCTAGTAGGGATTTATAGTCAAAGTCTGGGTGCAATCGTCGGCTCATATATCACCGTCGTTCTCCCTCCCTCTCTCGTCCACTCTCACTCTTCTTACCTCTCTCGCCTCACGGAATGGGGCTTAAGAGAAGGCAACTTCGGTACACACGGGCAGGGATAAAAGACGCTCCGTCGCTCACGCCAGAGAGTTTGGCATGCTTTGCCTCACCGTCTCTCTCTCTCTCTCTCTCTCTCTCTCTCTCTTTCTCTCGCTCTAACTTCCTAACTCTTTACCTTACCCGACTATCACTTACTCTCGCGCTCCCTGACATTTCCTCCTTTCATTCTCTTAATCTTCCTCTTGTTTGTCACTATTTATTTTTTCTGTTTTCAGTCGTTTCACTTTCTATCTCTCTCTCTTTATTTCTTTTTGGCTCTCGCGAGTTGTCGTCATGAGAGGCGTTAGCTGCACGCTACCGTCTTACGCGCAAGTAGAGAAGTCCAGCCACTAACTCGATTTCAGGCTGAAAAATTTGTCCGCTGAATGAACGGCATTTAATTGATTTCAACGGAGAACTCGACGATAAGTCGATCGTCCCCCAAGATACTCAACAAAAAGAAAGAGTGGGATGGGGAAGAAGTTGACGACACGGAATTAATTCTGATCCACGACACTCTTTATCTTTCTTTCGTATCTTCGAAACGAAAAATATTGAAACTGTGTGCGGAGCTTTGCAAATAAAGAAAGTTTATTGGCGTATTCATCTTGGAGGAACCATTTGAATTGACAGGTAATTCAAAAAACTAAATCTTGTATCACTTTAATTTGAAATAGTTTTCAAAATTGTTTAGCTGAGTAGTTATATTCTGGGTTGTCTGGCGTGTTCTGGCGTTGGAGGAGCTTGAGGCTTAACACTTCAAGAGGCCTTTTATATATATATATATATATATATATATATATATATATATATATATATATATATATATATATATATATATATATATATATATATTACACAGCCCCGTGTAATTGAGATCACTATGTTTAAAAGATAAAATCAAGCTTTGTTTATTGGATAAGTAACAGCATCGATGTGAAATTTATTTAAAAACATTTTATTATATTTTTTACCAGGGCGGGGAGATCTTCTAAGTGGGTGCATTTCTAGGCATAGACCCGTGCCCCTATACAAAGACCCTGCTTATATTATTTGTTTATACGTCACTTGGTGCGTTTATACTTGTGTGAAAGCCGCATTTATAATTATTATTGTCAATGGTTTATTCTAAAGAAAATACTCAGACTCATTACGGTAAAAGTGTCCACGCGCACATTACTCAAATACTGAAGAAAGTGAAAAGACGTAAAGGAATCTCGATAACGACAGAAAGTTATTTTTCAATCATTTCTTTATGTCGCGACTGCGGCCAATGTAGCTTGACTAAAATACAAAAATCCGTCACGAGCTCCTGCGTACGCTACGTGGTAAAACCTCGCGGGCGAAAAAACACAACAATCTGCCCCCGTACATTCTGTCCCGTGGTCGCCGCCTGTCTAGTCCACCAATGTAAATAAAGAGACTTAACACGAGAACTCCGCGGAAATGTTATAGTGCACATTGCTATGCGTGGACAAAAACGCGGCTCCCGTATATATCTAACCCCATTATCTATCCACAGGCGTGGGTGAGCTCACCGACAGAGTGGAAGGAAGCGAAGAGGCGGCTTAGAAGAATGGCTAAAGTCTGTCGCACTAAAAAACTTAATTGTTTGATGATATCTTGAGAACAGCTTAACGCGGTTACGCGTGTCTCGCGACAAGTGAAAAAGGTAGGGAAACTATTGGAATGAATGAGATGTGGTTTGGGGTTTGGAGAAGATATTTAAGTGGTAAATTGGATGGCCAGGTTCAATAGTTATTGTTGCTGCATGCTGATAGGTTGATGGAGGACTCGGGTTGCAATTTACTCACAGAATTTCCTCAAACGTCTGAATGATTGGTGATTTAAGGCGGCAGCGATAAGTTCACTTAAATGCTGAATAAATTTATAAATAGATTTTTCAATTTATATTTGAAAAAATGCTGCTAATTTTTCTTTCAGGATCATGATCTCAATTTAGAAAACTTTAGATAAGTACATATAATTAAATGACCAAATCGGGATCCTTTTTAAATTTTAATGTTTATACCGAAAAAAATTGACCTTGTTATAAAATATAATTTTTGTTGCGAATACTAGTTTACAATTTTTCAGAAAAGTTCTTGCACAATTCTATTACAGAATCAAAAATATTATACTTTTATTATTTTAAAGAGATTTTGAAGGCGCTTCCAGTTTTTTAAATATAGAATTACAATTTGATTCGCTGCAGCTTGTAATAGAAAGAAACATGTATCTGATAATGTAAAACTAATAAAATTAATATATATTTTTATTGGTCTTACAGTCCAATTAAATTAAAAATAATATATAATTATATTAATATATATTTATGTTAATATTAATAAATATAATATATAATTAATTAAAAATTATAATGACAGTCAGACTGTCCTTGTTTAAAATCACTCCCGTAGATTAATCTGAAATAAAAATGTTTTTAGCTGAAAAAAAAATTTATTAATAAAGTACTTTAATTGTGATAATGTATACTTCTATAATTAGTAAAATAAAATAGTAAACAAACTAAAACAATTTTGAATTACAAAAATAACCGATCTAATAATAATACATTAGTTTCAGTTTACAGAGGTCGCTATATGACTCATAAATTTGAATATTTATGATATATGGTCCTATAAATTTCTCTAATGTGAGCAAAAAATAGCAACTAAATTAGATAACTCCAGGCATTCAGTATGACTATATCAAGTTAGAGCGATGGTTGTGAACCAGCGCGATTGTTGCAACTCGTTAAATATATATATAATTTATTTTAAAATGTAATAACTTTATTAATATGGATTTATGATATACGAAATAATATAAATATTGACTTACTTGATTTTTAAAGCCGTTCTAATTCCTGATTCCTAAAATTTTATAAATAATCTATGATTTTATGTTATTTTTATAAGGTTAATAATTTCTTTTATCAAATAAATATTTCTTTGTTATACAACAAGAAAATATTTATATAATGATAGCAAATATTGTGTCAGTATATATTTACAAGTTGACAAGTATTTTTATCAAAATTTTAAAATTCAAATAAGGATTATCTTTTCGTAAAAAGAAAAATAATTTTTTATTGCCATGAAAATTTAAGTACAAAGTGGTTACAAGTCTAATTTAAAATATTGTTGTACTGGCCTAAACTTCTAAATTGAATTTACTCTTCCTATAAAGCCTTTGAAGGCCTTTAAAATTACATGAAAATTAGGATATCCAAGACATACATTTATACCGAAGTCAATGGAATAACCCAAATATAATTGCTTGACCTCAAGAGAATGTTTAGAGTAGGATATATGTCTAGAGTAGGAGAACGTCTTCGCTGTATTGAATCTCTTTACACACACACACACACACACACACACACACATGTATATCTGAATAACTGCTTTAGGTTACTTTCAGAATACATCAATAATTAAGATAATAATATATAGCAAAAATGTATAAATTTATGATTATATTAATTATTAAAAAAAAGAATTTTAAAGAAACATTGAATAATTGCACAACAATCTTGTGATACAATCTACATTTAGTTTACCCGACTATATCACAATAGCTTTACATAATCAACTTGAATTCATTGTAAAAATAACTATTATTAGCATTCGATGTGGAAAAAGAATTAGGGTTATTCAAAGTACTTTTCAATTATATATAAGTATTATGTATAAAAATTAATGTTGGCTTGACGGGATAAAGGGGCTATTTACTCAATCATGTCAATCACGCAAGAATTGCTTTAATGAGCTAAAACTCGTTATGCCGACGAATTCAATGCGACACGGAGATGTATCGAAGTTTTAAAAGTAATACGAAGTCTACCAGATGTTCTTGACAGATTTATCTCCCCACGATGAAGTTACCCAAACCGGGTCAGGACCATCGCTGCGTCCGCGTTTAAATTTAATCTTAAGTGAATCTGACTCTTATTTTTTTGGTCGGGCGATAAATAAGAAAAGAACGAGTTTTTTTCGAAAAAAAAACAAAGTTCAAAACGCTTCTCACGATGCGCGATTGCCAGATCAAAATACACGCAAGGAAAAATAGATCTAAAACTAAATCACAAATGATCAACGAGCAGGCGCGCTGCTCCCACATCCTCGACTCCTGTCCCGAGCGCGTACCTAATTTCGTTCTTCGATAGCAAGCGTTGGCTGATGGAATTCGTGAAATAGACGCTGAAACGTCGATAACTTCTCGTCGCAACTCTCGTGGACCTGGATGTAGATCCGATAAATTATTTACCGTTTTCAGATGGGCTGCGCGAGGCAAGCGTCACCGTAACGAAATGCAACGAGTGTTTGATAGGGTTAGGTTTATACGTCTCACAACGATCATACGAAAAAGCGCGCACGATCGCAGCTGCGCCTACATCAGCCAACTCCGGAAATCGCGACCAGCGCGAGTGCACTTTCACTTTTGACCGGTATATATATGTGCGTGTGTGTGTATGCGTGTATGTGTCGTGGATGTGATAGGATGTTATAAAGTGCGTATGCGTGTGTACGCTTATATGGAGCTTAACGCTTTTTCACATTACCTGTGCAAAACTATGCAAATTTAAATTAACAACAGAGAGAGCCCCATTCATTATGAATAGGTATATACTGAGGTTTTTACGGGAGTCTTGAGAATAATTATGATTCGAAATAAATGAACATTCTAAAAATTTTCATTTCAAAATCTATCAATCCTTATTAAGCGTATGCTGGAATTTAATTATACACAGATACTTGATCGGCTACCGATAATTTTTCATGATCTTGATTTAATTATTGTTAGGAGTTTTTTCGTGCTTACCTAAAAATATTAATTTATTTAATAATGTGACTTAATGAGTAATTTTTTCATGAATAAACATCGACATCATTTTTAGTATGTTGGAATTACGTGCATGTACTGTTAATATCAATTATGATCATTAATATAGATTTATGCAGTTTCTGGGTAAAATTACTAAAAGCAAATTTGATTGATATGCAATTAACTGCAATAAAATATGCAGTTATCATCATATAAGTTCGTTATCGTTTGGATTCAAAAGGACAGTTTAAACTTCATTTACCAAATAGCAATATTATAAAAAATTTCAATATTATACAATATATTTTTGAAAAACTTTGTATAGCTTTAATTTTTTTAATTTTACATTTTGATGTTTTATTTTTAATTTTGAAGTGTAGAAATAAAGGCTTAAACGTCATTTCTTTGAAATTTATTTGAATATTATTTTTACTTTCATTGATATACTAGTTGCTAAAATATGAATAGGATTAACTAATCTGATTATCCACTATCTCGATACGATGAAAATGTCTTCAAAACTTGCATTGTAATTCTAAATGATGGTTATTATTACTATTAAAGTAATTGAATATTACCGCGATATTATTATTAAACCCATAATTTTCTTGAATGAAAAAGTAAGATACCTTTTGCTTAAAGAGAGAGAGACGACAAAATTGTTATCAGCATGGCAAATCTCGACAGATCGAATGAAATTATTGCAAAATAATAAAAGAATTCGATTGAGAAATAATATATGGTCGTACATAGGACAGCACCATACATTACGTAGATTACATTAATTTATAAACTAGTAAATCGAGGATAAGGGTGTGATTTAACGCTCGCGCCAACTATCAGCGCAACGTAGAAACGGCGAGAAACGTTCAATTGCGCGAGAATGAAATAATTGACTGCGTTATTAACTTAATTATATATATGTATACATATACACAAGTATCGAGCCCGCGTGGGCGTCTGGATGCAAGATGAAATCGCTGCGCGCGATTCTATTAAATTATGAATTATCAAAAGGTTCGTAGAGATGTTGAAACGATATAATACGGCTTGGTATATAAATCGATGTCTTAAGAACGGCGCGAGTGCAGGTGTTAGTCGTTGCCGTTACCAGAGGCCTTTGAGCGCGCAAGCGCGTCAGCGTCGGGGCGAACGCGTGGGCCGCGGGGTTTCATAAAGTACTTATAATCATTTATGAATTTTTTTCCCTTTTTCTTTTTGCCAACATTTCGAGAAATGCATGATTTACGATCATATTCGCAATAGCGTCGATTTAATCGATTAACACGCAACAGAGTAGTTTATTAATAATATGGAATGATGATCGGCGGTTGTATTTACAACGACGGCTTCCGCTTCTTTTTTATTTCATACTGCGATTATTCAAAGGACGGAAACAGGCGGGGCCGACGGTATATTTTTTTGTGTATCGATCTAAATGGAAATGGCGAGGGCGGTGCGGGCGAGTGGGAAAATCTGAAGCGCTTTAGGTCGATAGAAAATCGTTTGTTATTGATTTTAAGCCTGTCACAATAATCGCCAATGCTTCACACATTCGATACATGAATTGCAAATTTATAATTTATATATCGATCATATCGCAGATTCTATTAGATACTAAATTTATGGATGATAAAAAATTATAGATTTATGTGTTTGGTTTATACACCGTTGAGGCAGTGAGAAATACTATTATATTAAATCTCCGATGCATTAGAATGCGTTGGCAATTAAATGCTAATTAAATTAGCATAACGAATGGCTATTCTGATTAAAAATACTTCACTTACGTGATGTAAATATATAAGTTTTTATAGATTGAATAACGAAATGAATAGCTAATGTTTAGCTGATTTGGCAATCCCAGTGTAAATGTAAACTTAATGTTTTTTATTCCATTTTTATTCAATTTCCAAATTTTATTTTATTGCTTGATAAAGAGAGAATTACTGCCTAAAGGAACTGTTTCATCAATACTATTATACTGTTTGAAATTTGCAATAATTAAAAGTTGCTGACTAACTGCTTCCTAACAATATTATTTATATCAAAGGTTTGAGCTATTTCCATAATATTATTATTACCTCGTGATTTTTCAATACATTTTGTGATGTTATTAAAGTCGATCGGATATGTCTTTGAAATAGATATTATTATTTCTCTTGATGGTTCTAAATTTGACATTATCTTGAATTAATGTCTTCATTTTCATTCAGTTTTGTAATTTTCTTGGTTTTCTTTAATTGTAGTTTGTTCTGTAATTGTTCAGTTTCTTCACACTCGTGAATACTTGACGAGGTTGTTTTATTGGATCGTGGATGTTTAAATTTAAAAGATTCTGTAGTCATTTTTACAATCTGATGATTCTTAAATTCAAAGTATACTTTATTTTCAAGCGGCTGTGTACCTGTAGGTGATTCTAGATTTTGTGTATTTTGTATATTATTTTATAGATTTTTGCAGTGTTTTATAAAATTTCTTACTCATTTGTAGTTAAAGCATATTAATTTTTCCGATGTTAAGTATATCCAATAATTTTTTTTGATCGTAATTTATCGATATACAAGCTGATTTTTTTTTTCGTCTTCTTGTATGAGGTATATGTGTCACCTAACAATTAGTACGTGTACACATCTAGGGAGACATGCAACTGTTCTAATATACGTAATTTGAAATGTTCATTTCATCTTATGTTTGATTAATTCTTTTTCTATGAACACCGAAGGCATAATAGAACAAACATTTGAAAGAATAACTCTTTTTATTTTCAATCATTAGAGACTAGATTTCTAAGCTGTGATCACCGATTTTTATCTTCGTATGTTTATCAATTAAATTATCTGCAAATTCTTTAGAGTTAAGGTATACACATAAATAACATTTTGATTTGTTGCACAAGAAGGTATAAATGACTCTGGAGCTGACCTCCAAAGCACCCGTATCATTATATTGACTATAAGAAACGTATCGCAAATAAAGAAAAACACGCTCCTGAGCGAACTTAAACACATATTAGTCTACCGGTAGCTCGAACCCGAATCTCTTATGTTAATATTGATGTTCAACTAAGAAGAATTTAAATATATCCATATACATGATAAGCCCATGTTACTAACCAGTGATTATCTGCGTTTGAAAAATACATCATTCCAAAACTATTTAAATTTAATTTTAACATTTTTAAGTAAAATAGATGGTTTTCAAAACTACTCAAAAGCTCTAAATCTTAATATATAGTGTGATTAAATATATCTCATTATGTCAAATGTAATGAATGATAGATCAATTCCAAAAATGTACCAAGCATTTACTTTTAAATTAGAGAAACAAATTTTGTATATTTTAGAAAAGATTAAAAAATTTGTGTAACAAATAATTTTTCCGTAAGCTACTGATTATCAGTAGATTTGAAATATTGAATTCTAGGTGATACTACACATTCCAATATAACACATTGTCTCAATGAGGAACAGAAGACTGGGGAAAAAGAAGAAAAGAAAATATGAAAAAAGAAGGAGTATGGCATACTGAAAAATGCTCATGTGGATTTGTCTCCAATGACTCCTACGTTGACTCGTGAATCAGTCGCACATCGAAGCCAGGTCGTGCGCATGCATCGCCCACGCGATGGAGCAGCAGCGGCTTTTCCACGGGCGCGCAACTTTATGATCAGCTATTAATGTCCGGCGCAAGTCTTCGCAGACGCACACTGTGCGATCGCTGCATGCTCGCATTACGGATGGTATATATGTATAAGTGCAACTTGTGAACGTATGCGAGAGACAGAGAGAGAGAAAGAGAGAGAGCGAGAGGGAGGAGAGGGAGAGGAAGAGGGAGACAAAGGGAGAGAGAGAAAGAGAGAGAAAGAGTGAGAGAGAAAGAGAGCGAAAGAGGAAGATTCCAGTTTTGGCTTTTATGAGGTTTGAAGTATTGGAGTGAGTTACGTTAGCACGTCCCTCTGGCCTGATGTCTAATCATTACTTTCGTTTCAGCGGTACCATCTTGGTGTATTTTTTCCTTGTTGTTGCTATGATTTTTTGTAAAGTTCTTTTCTGTACATAGTTGGCATTTCAATAAGGTATTTAGGAGAGAAGTAGTGGCTAAAAGTTCATCTAACTCTCCTGATTCTTAATTATTAGAATTATGCACAAAGTAGTTTGCTTTGAAGTATCGAAATAGTTAATCACATAGATTATAACTTGAATTATTATTCAAATTTATTTTTGAGCAAAGATATCTATTATTCAAATTTTGTGACATTCTTACGCGTGATATTTACAGATTATAAATCAGATTCTAAATTAGTTGACTTCGGTAAGTCGCTTTTATTCTTCAAATCATTACAATACTTTGTCCAGTTTCGATAAATATGAAGATGAAAACAGTATTCATAGGATTGACATCTTTGACACATTGAGCTATAGTAGAAATTTAATTTGAGTTCACTGACAAATCTAATACAACAAGCCATTAGTTTGATATTAAATAAAGTTCTAAATTCTAAAATAATAAATATATATTTAAAGTGATACATAAATCTGTTTTTACATAAACTATATTATTCCTGAAGGTAAATGAATTTTTTTCAAATTAAAAATTAACAAATAGTTCTTTACTTTCGAATCATTTCCAGTAATTTTCTTTCATGAATTATCTTACGCCAACGTGCGATGAAAATATGCATATTGATAATGCTTGCTATTGAGGTTTATTTTATCCATTTTCTTATAGATTGAACTGCAACAGCTTTTTAAAATTAATAAATAAATTCATATAGTTTCCGCATAGATGTTCTACACGATTAATGTACGATTTTAAGATAGGTCTTCTTTCAAAAGTTTTTAAGCGATTTTGTATTATTTTTTTTTAATTTTCTCGCTTTCATAATCAATACTGTCGAATGAAATCGCTGTAGATGTTTGTATACATGTTTGTATACCGTGCGAAAAACTAAACGTAATTCTTTTGCAGCCTGTCGAAAATCGTTTGCATAATATATCTCAAAATATTTAAGTACTTTATTAGTTTCCTAAATTAATTACTATCTTGGATTTGATAACATTTTTACTAATAAGCCTTTGCAAATTCTTAATATTCTCAACTCCTTGTTCAATTAGTTCAAACAAGCTAACGACAGCTTTAATCTGTAGTTAATTATTCAGCTATATAATATATTTCCTTGTAAGAAGTCATATAACCTGTATACTTCACATTTCGCATAAGAAATCGTTCTGTTCGATAAAAATTGCATAAAAAAGAACAGTTATTTCAAATTGTTTTGAAGTTGGTTCTTGAACCGAACGTACCATTCATTAATAATTTCGAAATTAGTATTCAGTAAATAACATCATTTATTTTTTCCTATTTCGAGTACTGATTTCACTTTGGATTGAGGCTTTAACATTAGCTATCTGATTTCTTAAAAACCTATAATATTACCTTTCTCGGCAAGGAAGTTAAGAACTCTTATCCATTTGGTAGTTATATTTTCATCAATGGACTGATTATATGTTTTTCATGAAAATTATCTTGGACTTAAAGCACAAAAACGTTTTTATATATAGGGCTTTGTAGTTTTAATGAAGCCTTCTTCTAGGGGGGGGGGTGTATGTACTCGATCTTTTGATTTTACAGCATATAATAATTTTTCTTAGCGGCTTCAACAACAGTAAAGCTCATAAAAATTGCAAATTAACGCAAAAATTAGGTTTACTTTTGGATTCTTTCTAGTGGTTTCTTCATAAGGCTATTTTATTAAGTATAATATCATTTGTCACATTATAATGTAAAAGATTATGATGAAAATATTTTTACTTCGTCAATTTTAAGTACAATTCTTGACACTATGTTATGGATATACTAATGACGGTTGAATCTTTTTTCTTAAATAAAGACTTGTGCAGATAAATATAAACTTTTTAGAGATAAATCAAAAAGAAAACATGTAATTTTTTTAAAGTAATAATTGTTTATTTATCTATTCCATTAAAGATGTATACTACTGTTTATTAGTAATAGAGCGATAGCAACGAGAGAGAAATATCTGCTTGACTGATCAAATATGATATGCGAAAAGTAACCACATTGAAGTGTAGTGACTTTTTAAGGAGGTTTTAAATATAGTCTGATTTATGCCAAGCTTCATTCAAAAATGAGTGATTGAGAAAACTTAATATGCAGTACTGTTAAATCTCTAGACGTTATTTCTAGTAATCGCTTTTGATTCGATGACTGAATTATGTACACGTGCCTCTCCTATTCCGGACATTCGCAATCGCAAATGGTGATGTCTGTATATTTAGGACGTATCTTGCCATCATTTTGAAATCCACTTGCATAGTTAACGCATCGATCATAAATTTGACAAATCCCTTGAAATCCATTGACATGTCTAGTCTTATTAATAGAATGAAACAATTGACAACTCCAGAATTACCGATGCAAGTAAAGTTTAACAGAGAAACTAGAAAATCCATTTTTGAACTTTTTAGTTCTCTAACGAGCATCGTCAAAGTGTTAAAAACTGTTCACATTATTTACGATTACTAAATCTCTGAGAAGTAAATATGCTAAGCCGAAAATTTAATCATCGTCAATTATTCCGTGAGAAATCGATTCGGCGCGAAAGTAACAGCATTCTACCCACCCTTCTCAATTCCGAAACTTCGCATCTCGGCCCGATCAATCCCACATTTCACTGCAGCTGAAGCGAATCCGCTTTCTGTATTTCCCTCTCGCTCTCAGTCCGGGGTTCTTCGGAAATTTCCCGGGGATTTGCAGCACCAGTTAGGTGGTTCCTGTCATGCGCCCGCGCACGATGCATATATCGTTGGCCGGGGCACGCGGTCGCTACAAGGGCTCGTTCTTGATTTCGCTCGCATGTGCATATATATATATATATATACATATGTGAACGATATAAGCGCGAGCGCGTGTGCGTGTATGTGTTCGTGCACTCGTATGCGTGGCAACGCCAACGATGCGGGACTCGCGATGTTTCGCATATATATCCGGGCTTGCTCGAGTTTGCATCCGCGGGCCTGATGTGCGAGCGCGCCGCGACCGTATATACATATATGTACGCGCAGCACTCGCAGCCTGCAAACGAATGCAGCCCATGATTTAAGGGGGTCGCTCACGCGCTCGGCAGTGGCGGCCCACCCTAGGCGCGCCAAGGATATGAGTTACTGCGCCATATAATTCCATAATTCAGATTCATACCCGGAGTTTACGGCGACTGGGTAACAAGCAGACTGCGACCGTTGTTTTATGGTCGAGGCCGTCCCGCGCCTCGCTCGCGCGTTCTCGTGCACTCTCTCTCTCTCTCTCTCTCTCTCTCTCTCTCTCTCTTTCCCCGCTTCCCCGTGTCTCTTCTCCTCTCGCGCGCGCCTTTGGCTCTCGGTCCGCACCCCTTTCATCCCTCGCCCACGACGCACGATGCCGCGCGGCGCCGCGCGAGTTGTGGCTCGTTTCTTCTGCACGCTCTCCGCCCTCTTAAGCGCGCTTGCTGCCCGACCGGTACAACCGCACGCGCGGTCGAGAACTTCTTTGTTTTCCAGCGCTCCTTCGCCCCAACCACCGCCTCCGCCACCTACATCACCGCGCTTCTCTTCTTTCTTATTTTTGATTTAGCTCGGAACTCCGGGGGGAAGGGTGTTGGGGGAGGGGCGGGGGTGGCTGGGAAGCAGCGACCGACAAGAGCCTGCCTTCGAGAATTTAATCAGAGAAATGCACAAGAGTGGCTTCTGTATATTATAGTTTCACGTCGTATTTCGCGGTGGATATATACTTTACGTCGTAGAGGCGAACACGAGGCAATATAAGTAGGGAACGCACCAGTGTGATAAGTGACTGGACAAACAGCTTTTAAATTATGATCTGATCCTGCTACTGCTTCGGAGCAAATAAGAAGTTTATAAAAACACAACGCGCGCTTATTGAACATTCCATTTTATTTTGACTATAAGGCTATTAACTGACGGAGAAAGCCATAGTGCTTTGTTTTACGTTATTGAGTTACTTTATAAAATATTATAATATATACATGCAGGAGTATGGTATGGTATAGTTAACGCGCGAAAGAAAATAGCACGGAGCTGTATAATATGGATTTCATATCGTGGGCATCGATAATTTTCAAAGCTCCTTCGAACCAAGCATATTTTGCATAAACCATCTATACGATCCAGCCGGTGCTAATGCGTAGCGTCGCTTATTATATATACGCACATACTCCTACCTGGCGCAACAGTTCATATTCCAAATACCATTACGGCATGGAAAAAATTTGCATTCTCTCGACGCGACGTACGTGTGTATGAAAAATGTGTGCGCGTACAAGTAAGCGCGCGCGTGCGTTTGCATCCCATAAATGCGCGCGAGCGCGCGTAAAGTGCTCAAATTCGTATATAGCGGTACTTTCGCAGGAGGCGCGATATAGGGGGACACGGGAGCAAAAAACACTTATCCTAAGAGCACCGGTAGGTCGGCAGCGGTATCGGGCGGGGGTTTGGGGGGTGGCGCTGACGCCGTGAAACAAAAGCGAGTATACATAAGAGCAGAAACGACAGCTAAAGGCATCGCGTCGAAAGGGACAAAGACCGCGCGCGCGCGCGCAGCAGCAGGCAGGTGCGGATAAGAGGACGGGAAAAAGGTATAAGAGGAGAGCACCTCGATCTCGATGAAACGTAAAACCTGCGCGCGTATTAAAAAAGCTCGGAGCGCGGAGGCGAGGATGTTTTTCGACTACATATATATATATATATATATATATATATATATATATATATATATATACTGTGCTGCTATGTGTTATATATATGGCGTATAGATACGCATCGAATCCAAAGGGAGGAGGATCACTCGCGCTGGTGAGTATCGCTCGTGAGCACGTCGACGACAGCCTCGGGTTTCCGCTATATAGATGCACGGATACCGCCACGGTATATCTATATAAAATACTTGGAGGGCTGATGGCGAGATGTGCGCGGGGCGCGATCAACTCTGAGAGCGCGCATATATCGATGTGCAATGCAATATGTGCGGATGGGAGGGAGAAAAAGCGATTATATATATATATATATATATATATATATATATATATATATATATATGCCTAGTACTTTCTAAAGGAAACTTTAACCACCCCTCATCCACACTCGTGACGCATTCTCGCGGATTGCAAAACTAATCGGGACGCTTTTGTATTCCCTTTCGCGCGCCCCGCGGCGTACTCTCTTTTCTCTCTCTCCCTCTCTCTATTTATATATATATATATATATATATATATATATATATATATATATAGCAGCGAGGGCGGAAACGCTAGTCGTCTATTAGACACATATAGCGATCACAAGCATACCCAGTTCTCGGTTTTCATGGAGATCTGTATACATGTACGCGCACGAACCGATACCCAGGGAAAAAAATCCATCACTCCGCGTCGTCTCCTTTGTCAGCGTCTGTACGTACGGGCGCGCCGCGCAATTTCGTAGCGAGATGGTTTGGAAAAGCGAAGTTTTCCGCGGGCCGACGTGCCGGCCGACACCGAACTGACGCGGTGTAAACGAACACGTTTCGCGGCCTTTGCTCTTTTCGAGCTGACACGTGTTCGATCCGCCGATGCCGCAGGCCGTACGCGCGCTCGCGTTCCCGGCAAATTGATGAAATTTCATTATTGAGCGAAACACTCGGGAAGACGAGCCAGCCTGTGTTTTTCGCTGGTGTCTCCGTCTGTTTTTTTTCTTTCACAGTGTAATATAAAATTACTTTCGAAAAATTGTTCTTTGTTGGATTGACAATTTAAACTTGATTTTAATTCGATGTGTAGTATAAACACGCATAAAGTAAGTAAGACTTAGCATAAAAGTAGAGAGTATGTTAGTTTATTTTAGTTTATCATATTATAGTATTATTTTAGTTTAATATATGAATTATAGTATAAAGACTGTAAGACCGATACCAATATTTATTAATTTAAAAGTAGAGAGTATAATTTTAAAACTTTAATGAAGAATATCATAAAATTAAAAATATTGCAGAAAGAGGGTATGTTTTTAATTTTCTTTACGTTACATAATATACATTCAATAATAATTACATAATCATTTAAATTTCTAATGTGGAAACAACTTTTCATCTCGGAAATAAATAAAAATCATTTTTTAAGGAATCCTGATTTATTTTTGGTATAGAAATTCTGAATAAATATCTACTTGAACAATTTATTAGAAATAACGTTCTTTTTTATATTATTACGAAATATTGTATATGTAAGTTTTAAAAGGATCAACTATTCGCACGGGCTATATTGAAATCCAGATCATATGAAGATTGATTTATTTATAAAGCAATGACATTTACAGAATCTCGAATCTTACATTTTAAATATTAAGGTAGTTTTATTTTAGCACCGATGAATATTTTAGGGTGGAAAGATTTCTTGGAGGACTAAATAAGTCGATCTACTTTGGTGGTAAGAAAAAGTGCACTAGAAACAAGGTCTCAACGTCAACTGTATGAAAGCCTTTATTTTTCACTTGTGGATTGGTTATGCGCTATTTAAAAACTTAGAAAAAAAAACAACAATAATCTTAAATTTATAGATCCTTCGTCGTCATTGTTCTTCGTATATCTCGTATACGAGCAACGGATAAAATTTAAACCCAGCGCCTCTTTGACCAGGTGAAAGAAATCGCCCCGACTTCCTATAAAGGCACTCGACCATCTCTATATACCTGCACACGCGTGCACACGGCCGTGTGTAGGGTACACTGTAGCCAATGTTAGCCGTTGGATGAAGTGTTCCGAGAGCGCGTAAATCTACAGCGGGTCGCTTGCTTTCGGTAGCAGTTCGCTCTCCGCATATCGACGTTGCAACGTATAACGCTGCTCTATCGCCAAACTGCTTTCTGTCTGTCTCTCTCTCTCTCTCTCTCTCTCTCTCTCTTCTCTCTCTCCCTCCCTCTCCTCTCTGACCTCCGCGTTGGCGATGGGAGAAAAGGAGGGATGACGCGGCAGAGGAGGTGGGCAGCATTTTAAAGAGGAGAGATAAAATTTTTCAGTCAACGCCTGAAGTGAATTCGCGCGCGCTTGCCGGCAGATTTATATGTCAGTCACGCCCAAAGGTCTTTGCATGCGCTACACGCCGGAGCCGCTCGTCCCCTCACCGATGAGCCGTCGGGGAAGATTGACTTACGATTGTCAATTCTCTCCTCCCCTCTCTCTCACTTTCTCCCTTTCTCTTTTCCTCGCTCCTTCTTCCTCCCTCTCTTTTCTTCTCACGTAATGTGTTTTGCGTTTCGCGAGAAAAGAAAGAAAAAGAACAAAGCGAGAAAAAGAGAAAGAAAGCCAGAGAGAGAGACAGAGAGAGAGAGAGAGAGAGAGAGAGAGAGAGAGAGAGTGAGAGGGCGGGAGTGAGCGAAGCGTGGATGGACAAAAAAGTCAGTTGAACAACGGGAAAAAATATTGGATGGGCGCTCGCACTTCGAGCACGTTTGACTTTGACGAATTCTCCCATGCTTACGCTCGTCCGAACTTATTTAGGTACAGGCCATTGGAAAATTCAATCTGCATCTATATAATAACGATAGAGGTATTCGTGCGAGCATGTCAGCCCTCTATTGAATTCACCTGCCTGGTTACATAAATGCACCCCCCAACAAGTATATGTGCAGTATAATTAGCTATCTCTGGGTTCAAGAGGCTGTCCGGCTAACTTGACTCATCGAACAGAGGCGAAGAGTTAATGTGTACTGGCGTGAAATCGATTCGGATCGTTCGCTTCGTCTATATATATATATATATATATATATATATATATATATATATATATAATATGCGCATCAATCTCCACATTATAAATATATAGAATAAGTTACAACGTAGCGGTATTGGGGACGCAAATGGGGGCGTGACTTTGTAATACTACATCAATATATCTTTGTAATAACACCATAGCCCACAGTTTTTTATAGTGTTTATATGAGGCGTCACTCATTTCTGTCAGAGAGATGACTAATTTAAAAACTATATATGATTAAGTTGATAAAAATCAAAGCAAACATAAATTTATAGAAAGGGATAGGCTCTTCAGTAACAATTTTTATTATTAAATGCGAGAAACGTGCTATGTCAGAAGCTACCGATACGATCAACTTTACAGCTGTTCGTTGCAGCCAAGCAGTCAAACGCCAAAAACAAGTCATAAAAAAGGGATAGCACTCGTTGAAGTAAGATAAATAAAGCGAGCGCTATGTATAAATATTTAGATCATACAGAGAACATCTTCGATATTTCAAATTTGGAAAACAAAGCGACTGTTGAAGCAATGTCCGCATTTCGATAGCATCTATATACAGATGTAGTAGCAGGCACGAATGGGAACAGATATTTGATCCTCGCGTAAAGATCTAATCGCGTTTCATATTCATTTTGTACTTCGTAACAGTGCATACAATGACATAATTATTTATAAGTTCATTTTGAAAAGTCTAACGTAATATGATTCAGTTGCCGTGAATGTTTGCGTAAACATTACGTATAGAGGACAGATACTTACACGTGTCTCAATTCATCCAACTTATAGCAATATAGTCGGACTCCTGCTTCGTATTTTGTATAAATTTGAATGTATTAGATATAACAATGGGATTTCGTAAAAATACTTAAAACGACAGATAAATAATAGAAAATAGATAAATTATCAACGTAGCCATGGAGTTTGAATTGAATCCCAGTGGAGGTCTTTAAAAAAAAAGAATCACTCTTTTAAGAATGGAAATAACACTGCGTAGAATTGAAAGATGTTAGAAAGTTTAACTTGTAAATTTGTTCTTTAAACATCCATTCAAATGCTGTTACTGTCTAAGAACACGGCTTCCATAGATTTATCTTTGAAAGTGTTAAATCTTTGAAAATTCGTATTTACTATTTATCATACAATGTGAATATCGCAAAAAGTGTTAAAATGTTTAATTTACATAAACAATAGTATTTTTAGTGAGTTTAATGAATGTAAAGATCTTTTTAAAATGTTTTTAAAAGATATTATACATATATGTCTATCATATAAAGTTAATATTCAGACGATTTTAAATTTAAAATATGAATAACAAATCAATGAAAGCTTTAATAAGATGCTGTTCAATATTGCTAGTAAAATTTTGATTCCTTCCAACCTAAAATAGAGTTTCGCATGAATAAAGTTTATATTATTAAAGCAACAATATTTATTCTAAAATTACTATACTATAAAAGGATTAATTTTCTCAGACACTGTACTAAATTTTTTGGCCATTGTTTCAAGTCAATATCCCCCTAAATCGCGGGTGGTCGGCAAATAAAAGCATTTACATCTCTGAAATATGTATGCCTCTTTTATTATACAAATGCCGAGCAGTCAAACGCCAAGTCTGTAATGGGACAAAAACTACATGCAATCTCATTTTGGACAAGCTGTATAAATAAATAATCTACAGCAATACAAGCGCGATCTCCTGCGAACGTGGGAAGTTACACGCGGGTGTCTGAGCGCCCTCGCGCATCATCGTTTGTTAACGCGCTATTACGTCGTACACAGTTTGCTCGCGGAGCGACAGGAGCACGCGCGCATATGTCGGCAATATTGAATTTGACGGCCCTCTGTGTATTATATCAGGGGGCATTTGCATATTGTAACCTTCGCGTGACGTCTGTTGTGCGCCGCCACCCCCGTCACCGCCAACTCCTGAACAGACGGTACTGGGAGTTCCTGTTACTGTATAAGATTATTAAGTTCTTGATTTACTTACGCATGTAGTATACAAAAATGTACGGTAAAATACATTAATATGATATTGATTTGAATATAAATATAAATTTCTGTTATACATTTGCAAGGAGACTATCTCAAATAGTTGATCATATAGTTTTTGATTAAAGATAAAATGGCAGGTAGTTTATTAATAAAATATTAATAGTCCAGTAGAAATCTACAGACTTGTACACACGCGATGTGAATTGTCCGTCTTTCAGTGAGAAGACGGCTACGACTGTATTTTCTTTTAATATTTTCATGTACCAATTTTTACAATAGAAAATATAATAAATGTTTTAATTTGAAGATTCATGCCAAATTTTTATGTTTTTAGGTATATGTACAGTGCCGGATCAAGGGGAGGGTTTGATCGTGCTGATGCACTGGAACCTCATATTACATATACTACCAAAACAGCCTGCAAGAAATAGGCAGACATATTAAAAAATTCTTGCCAAGGAAATACTTTATAAAATATTTTAGATGATTAAATCAATGCCTTTTTAAAAAAACTTATTCTTGAAATGGATTAAAATCGATAACACAATTGCTGTTATAAACACAGAAAAGAGTACAATTAATTTATGACGTTATACCTAGATTTTAATTTAGCGAATTCTCGCATATACGCAGAACAAATTAGTATTATGATAGAAACTGAACCAGAGTGCTTAGAGTACAATCATGAAGTAGATCACTGCAATAATAAATTTTTAAAAAAACGAGCGTTATTTTTCCATTGCACGAGTAAAGTATTCAGTTCTCTTTATAACGGTAACCATCTTGGAAAAATAGAGCTGATTTCTGAGTTTGATCCCATATTGAATCAACATATATCATCGCACATGCTTGAAAAGGTAATAACTAAGAAATTTAATGGTCAAACATGTTTTTTAATATGTAAAAGGTAACATATATATGCGTAACAAATATATTTCAACGAGTTTGGCTTACTTGAAACTTATCGTTACATTACTAAGTCATTTGGATTTCTAAATAATATAATAAGTATTCCGTGGTAGAAATGCATTCTATTTTTAAGATATAAACAAGGAATTTTCAAATGAAGATACCTAGTAACAGGATATAATTGTTTAGTAGTAAATATGAAAACATGTAACGTGTTTTACGTATGTTTTTTGTTTCGTACCAATGTATTTTTGGTTATGATTAAAATTTGTCTTAAAACAAGGTTAAGCAAGGTATAACGTATAACTTAGCTAAAAAAATTATATCGTTATTATGTTTTCTTATATAAATTCATTGACTTTAATCATTATTTTAATTAATTAATTATAAATGTTTATCAAGTTCATTTTGAAAATTTTGAAGCAACTTATAAGTACGTTGGTTCTATATACATCTAAATACATAACAACGCATTAACAATAGCTTATATATTCGTATAGAATCTATGTTATACTTATGTGAAGGCATAATCGGACTTATATACTAACCATGATCATGTTTTACTTCTACTCCAAAACTAATTTATTACGCATAATTTTTAAGATGACAAAATCGAATGAAAAACAGACTTTATTTTATTACCTTGTAATTTTTTAAAATTGTTAGTTTCCGTATCTTATGATTTTTCTTTTATTAAATAAACAACATAATGTTATAATATTAAATAAATATTAATTATTAAAGAAATTGTTCATTTATTAACTAGAAACAAGGTTGAAAAAACCTAGTTTCTAGCTAGTTTTTAAATAGTTTTTAAACCTAGTTTCTCCATTTCTCCTAATTTTATTAATACCTGGTTTCTAGCCACGATGATTGATTCTATTTTTACTACCTAGTAACTATCTAGAATTGTTAGATTTCTACCAGAATTGTTTGTGTAGAATTGGAAAAAAGTGCAACGCAATTTGCTGGTGCTTATTCTAATTAGCATCAGACCTCGAGAAAACTCGATGCATTAGCATCATTTGTCTTGTTCATTAGTAAGATGGTGTATGTATTCATGCTTTTGAGACATAGTTCGATCTATTAATATTAAAAGCAAGATTTACGATCTGTCTGTAGCGATAAACTCCGATGGTAGAAAAGCATATTATCTTGATAGGCGTAAACGAGCGAATATGATTCATATCGGGTAACCCTAGAAATAATAGAGCAATTTCAAAGGAATGTAAAGATAAGTAGAGTAAACTTACAACAAGCATCGTTCACCGATTCTGATGAAAATTCGCATAATTTTTTGTTAGGGAATTGATTTTAAATTTCTTACTGATTTTCAAGGGCGTCACGAGACATCAGCGGTGATGTGACCGTATTTTCTTTATACTTACGCAATTTATCGCAAAAAACGATTTGTATATCAAAATGTATAAAATATAAAAATTTTAATCATAACTACAATATTTATTTAAAAAATTATTTTTTGAATTTTTGAAATTTTTCGATTTTTTTAGATAAGTTAAAAAAAAGTATTTTTATGTTTTTTGCGATGAACATTCAATTTTGGCGAAAACTGACATGATATTCGTGATCGTTGCCCTTAACAAATATATAAGTGTACACATTTTTATGAAAACTGTGGGTGGATGTGTTTTGAAAGCCTAAGACTTAATTATGTGAAAGCGAATTTCTTGAATATTAGTTTACTTAAAACGACTGACTCTCAAGTCTGAGATATGGAGACGGATTTGGTTCAGACTGAATAACGTAACTTTAATTACATCGAAATCCAAAGTTCTAAAATGTATTTTGTATACACTTTCTGTGAATTATAGCAGTTATCCTTAATTAAAGTAGATAATGAAAGAGTCACTTCGTGTATGTTCATGGGTGTCATTTACAGTCATCAGCGATATCTTTCGCTTTTATTCCATTATGATTATCTTGAAACACAGAGAATTTTATGTCAAACTTTCAATCAAACTTTTGAGAATGATCCTACACATCACACTCCAACCATCCATATTTAGACAATATTATTCTTACGAAGAATAACGAAACTATCAACGGGGTGAGAAGCAAGCCAATACCTTTTCATAATGGACGTAACATTGTCGATGTTATATAAGAGTTACAAGTTTCCGAAAAAAATATTAAGGGTTTACTACAGGCAATATAATGATAATATGATAGCTTGCATTCAGTTTGGTCTTTCTTTGGATCTCTCAAGTTTAATGTTGAAAATTATCAACGTCCTTAATACCCATTGAAGTGTTTCTATTATCAATTTTACTCCCTTATCACGGTTTTCCTCAAAAAATATGACATATATATATATATATATATATATATATATATATATATATATATATATATTACAGAAGAATGGGAAGTGAAAAATCAATTAAAAAAAAAAACGAACTCTTCAGAAGTTTTTTCATTTTGGTAACCTCGCCGTTGTAAAAAGCTTTGTTTTCACATTTTTGATTAGTGAATGTCTGGTAGCTTTATAGCTAATTACATTTTTAAATAGGGGGGTCAACAGCTTGACCACAACTCTACAACACCGTTAGGGTGGATGGGACAAATCCATCTTCTGGCACCTATCTTTTATAGATATTTATTAGCCTAAACTCTGTTCGTTAATTCCCTTGAATAGATCCATCCCGGTCAACCCTGATTTCGAATATAACACTGGTTGTGCTGGTGACAAGAGTTTCTATTTTTCATTTTCTTGATTATACTTTTTTCCACTCTTCTAACATTTTATTACATTTATTTTTAGTACATTTTATTTTAGTGTTTAATTACTAGTATTTTTTCGAATGTCATACCAGGGTTATACACCGAAGTTCAAAAAAATTGTTTTCAATTAATCTCTCTCACTCACTCTTTATATCTGTTATTTCACTACAACACATTTCACTTTAAATCATTCAATCTTAAAGAAGCACGCATATAAATACTGTTATAGAAGAATAATGTGAATCGAGGTCATTACTTTTAATGCATATGGCAATACACTGTGATATATTACGTTCCTGCTCATAGAGCTGATTATTGGATAAGATTTATGTGCTCATCTATAAGTTTTATCGTTGTTTTAATTCGTGCAAAGGAATGTTTTGGTCCATAGTTGATAAAACAATAATTCAGACAATGAAGCTATTTATTTTATACATAAACATCATAGATACCGTTATAATAATGAGACGTAAAACCGTATAAAAACGCTGTTGTTTTAATATTAGAAATCGAATAGCTGTTAAAATATTGCAAATTACTCAACGACTCTCTCTCTCTCTCTCTTGATTATAGATTTATGCCTTCCGTTTCGCGCGAAATCAATTACCATTTCATTTTCAACATTCCATTTGTCTCGCAATAATAGCGTTCGCTCGAGCGAGGGACTCTCATTAATTTTCTCAGTTCTCCTCCCGTCGGCCTCCCTCTTCCCGCTCAAATGCATCAACGCGAAAGCATGCTCGACGCTAGGAATTGAAAAAGTGGGTTATAGTATTTTTACACACGGGGAGCACGAATGATAAATGGAGGAAGGCCAGTTGTTTAATGAGCTTTCATAAATTATGCATCAATTTCGAGATTAAAAATCCACCCACGAGCGCGGCGGGCAATTTTTTTAATGAAAGCCCCGCGAGCGCGAGTGCTCGAAGGGTCACTCGTGTGTTTTTGTTCGTCCGTCGCGGCGTATCAACAGCGTGACATTCTCGATATATTGTATTGCTGATAAATCAAAGGAACCGATGAACGTCGCTCATTCAGGCAACCGCGCGCGCAGCCAATTGCTCGGCGATAAAAATTAATCTCCATACACAGGTGTCCTTTAATACAGACGTTAGCTGTAAAGTCGAAGCGCGTCCGTTTTCCTCAACCATTCGCTTCCTTATACGTCGACGACTCTCTCGTGCCTCCCCGTCTCTTTCTCTATCGCTCTTGCGTGCTTATCATTGACTAGCATCTATATAGTCTTCAGGTAGACTGATTATTATGCGCTCGCGTTTCGCCGCCCACGGCATTATATACCCTCTTATCGGGCGCATACGCTTATTTTCCTGGCTGAAAGCCGGTGCGGCTATACGGTGCGCTTGAACCCCGGAATTTTGCGCCGTAAGATGAGGTAGCGAGGAGGCGGGGGGCGACTGCCGGCTTCCGAGAAAAGGGTCCGAGGAAATCGTCGCGGTACATCTTTATGGCGCCGGCGTTGACTACCGATCGCGATTTCAGATATATATATATATATATTGTTTCCGAGGGTAGTGTACATAAGCGATTCAGCGCCTCGGCGGCAGGTTCGTGCTGTGTTCTAAGGCAATTTCTTTTTACGAAAATTCGCCGCTAAGTAGTTTTAAGAAACATTTTATACAGTGAGGCAGTAATCGAGTCTACTTTGTTAGGATATTTTGCACGATGTTTGCGGTCGCTTAGCATTTTCTCGGGTAGGATTAAGGCGTAATTTGCATTACATTTTAGTTCCTAAGTGGGTGTAAATGTACCAGCATTATTGTTCATTATTTTTAGCTTAGATCATATTTTTGTTTTATACAAAATAAAAGAAAGAAATTAACGTAAACAGTATTATAAACAATCAAATTTTGTTTTGTATATAGTCTGCGATATTTGTGTATATTATTATATTATTGCATTTTTTTCCTCTACCTATTATTCGAATGCATTTTACTATCTGGACGATCTTTAATTCCAATCGTATTTCCAATACAGTTAAATATGAAACTATTTTGGCATGCAAGATATACATTTATAGCACATTCATCGCTGATTGTTTTTCTATAAATGTAGAAAAAAGTAGCTATTTACAAGAGAGATTCGAAACGATATATATATATATATATATATATATATATATATATATATATATATATATATATTAATGAAGTTATTATTGTATTCCAATATCTATTATTATATTGAATACTATCGAGGTAACGCATTATATTATATTTACTCGATATTTACATTATTAAAATCGGATATTATTATCTGCTCTCTTAAAAAATCATTATATGTTTAAACGTGTAATATACTTCTTTGTATATGATTTTGTTTGAGTTTTTTAAATTTATCTAAATAATGATTTTAACACATACTAAAGGAATATTTACTATAGTTGACGGTAATTCTAAAACGATAACATTTGTAAATACTTTAGATTAACTAATTATTAAATTATCTGTTTATTTAATAATTATATATTATT